>RJWT010020400.1:0-17969 GCA_004365215.1 Cuniculus paca
ACTTCACACTGAAACAGGAAAAGCAGGTTGGGGGTGGTGGTACATATTTATAATTCGGTATTCTGGGTAACAGGTAGGGTGAGTCAGGAGGATCTCATATTCAAGTCCAGCCTGGCCAACTGAGTGATTTTGACTCTGTCTCGAAATTTTAAAATACTTTTTAGAGATCTGGGGAAGTAGCTCAGTATGAAAGCCCTGGGTTCAATCCCTAGTACTGCAAAACACACACACGCGCGCACACACACACACACACACACACACACATACACACCCTACATAGCAGCAGCAGCAGCACTCTAGCTCTGGAGACATACTTTCTGAGTGCAAAATGACTCTGTCCCCCTTTGTTACCATATGACCTTGGGGAAAGTCATTTAACATCACTTTTCACATCTGTAAAATATAGGTGATGAGAGTATTGCCTACTGTAAGAGTAATAAGTGAGTGGTAAATGAGGTAACAAGTGAAATGCCAAGCAGCACCTGGGATTCTGTATCACTGCAGGAAGTCATAGCTGTGACTCTGACCACCTCATGCCATGGAACTGATTGGAGAACAAATATTAAAAAGTAAACTTTGAATCCAACTCCCCATATTCATATTAATAAAGCACCACATTGTTCTGCTCTCTAAATCCAGACATTTAGTCCTCACCAAATTGCTAGTACCATAGACCAAAGGCACTCCCAAGATTTCCCAGCCTCCCTTGCAGCTAAACTGGGACCACGGAACTCCCCTGGTCTTGACAGTGAATGCAAGACGTTGGCAGATGGCATTTCAGATCCCCTAGGAACATTGCAGCAGCTGGTTCTCAGCCACAGTAGCCACGGAGGCCGCGCGCTTCAGCTGGGTGATGACCTTAGTAGATGCTGGAGCCCTGCCCACCCTGCTTCAGGCTCTTCGCAAATGATAAATAAATCTCTCTTATGTTAAGCCACTGAGAGTTCGTGGCTTGCCACTGTAACATCTGGAATGGTCCTCCTTACTACATGTTCAAAATGATTCATATCTCCTTCACAAAGGAATTAATCAAAATAATATTACTCCAATCCCTTAGTAATGGGCAGTGAAGTCTATCTCAGTGAAGGAAGATTCCATGCCTCTGTTCTCAATTTCCCAGCTTGGGACAGAGACTCATCCTGATCCACAGGATCAACTTGTCCAACTTGGCTGGTATTCTTTATTTTAATCTGAGGGGAAAATTTACTACACATTACTCTGGTCTCTTTTTTTGGAGATATGCAATTAAACATGAATACAATTCATGAGTTTCTGCAGCTTCTTTTTGCTGGAGAATGTGGAGCATTTGAGCTGCTGGCCATGGTCCGGATGTGAATGTCAGTGCCACAGTGTAGACCATGCATGACTGAAGGTCCTCCAACTCCGGGGTTGCGTCACCAGTGAAATTTAGCTCAGTGTTTCTTCCTTTTATAATCCCCAGGCGAGATATTAGTCCAGTATTTCCTGTGTTTGAGTCACTAGTGGACATGCATCCAATGAAAAGATGGCAGCACTGGCATAAAGCTAACTTATCAAATTCATTTGAAAATTTCTCTGAGGATGTTTTGCACTTGAGGGTCCTAAAGGTAGTGATAGAGCCAAATAAAAAATTATCAAAAAGACCAGAAATCATCCTCACCCTACCCCAGATCCTGAGCTCACATTTTACAATAACACATAACAAATGAATTAGAAAATTAGAAGCCAAGGACTAAAGTAATTGGGATAACTTATCCATTGATTTATATGTCCCGAGGTTTCTAAGAGCAAACATTATTAGGTTAGAGATTTGTCTTGGGGACAATAATGGTCCTACAATTTAAAGGACAGGAACTCTTTCAGGGCAAGGAGAAATATAAAAAGGAATTATACCAATAAGGGGTTTTTAGTGTTCATGACCAAATTTTTGAAAATTAGTATTTGTCACCAGGTCTGTTTGCATAACATTATTAAATTAAAATTTTTAAAGTGGTATTTACAAAGTCATTTGCATACTATTCTGGTTTAAGGCCTGCTGATATTTTAATAAAAAGATCAGGGTAGAGTCATTATTATTTGTGTAAAATCATGGATTTTATAGGCAGAAATACAAAACATACTTTAATTGAGTAACACATTTCAAATGATAAAATTACTGTTCTCTCCTAGTCTCTTTTTATACTGCTTAATAGAAATAGAAAAACATGCCACTAGGAAATTTTTATGGCCCTTTTCTACTTAGATAACAATAGCTCACTAAAAAATGTGAGTAAAAAAATTGCTTGTTTGTATAAAAATAAATTTGCTTTGGTGAATTATCAATGAGAAATCTCTTAGTGAATAACATGGAGCAATTGAATGCTTGTGCAGATGTGTTTGTCTATTACAGTAACTGTTTTTACTGAAAATATTAAAATAATTCAGTCTAAAATATTTTTTTAAAAAATCTATGCAAAATGAACTGCAGAGCTAAATTTAGCTGTCACCTGGACAGGAAAAATCTTTAGAGTGAGTTACCAGAAAATTTAGGATAAAAGTTGTTGTTGTCATTGTTGTTGCTAGTATAAATTATCTCACAGGCCTGCCGACATAGCTGCTTTTCATTTTAGCTCAAAGGACACAAGGAACAGGAAATTCTGGCTCTTTGGGGACTGTCTAACCACTGTGACTTACTCCAGAGGACCACTTCACTCCTAAGCGCTTCTGTTTAAGATTTGGTGATCTTTCGTAGGCTCCAGAAGAGTCCATCCTAGAGCATCCCTTGCAAAAATCTGTAACCCGTTTCACATTTGCTCGTCTATGTGTGAATCTGGTGAGGAAAACCTCGAGGCTTTCTCAGGCATGGTCCTGGTTAATTGTATGTGTCAATTTAGCTGGGCCCAAAAGGGCTGCATATTTGGCCGCACACTATTCTGGATTTTCTGTGACTGCGAATAAGATTCACACTTAAATTAGTAAATTTTGAGCCAAGCAGATTGCCCCCCACAATATGGGTGGGCTTCCAATCAAAGGCCTTCATAGAACAAAAAGACCACCCTTTCCGAAGCCAGGAAGACTTCTTCAGCAAGTCACCTTGGTGTCCCCCACAGCCCTGGCTGTCCTGGGTCACAGGACTACGAGTTCACCCTGAAGTTTGGATTGGCCGCTGCTCACAATGAACCAACTCTTTAAACACAGTAGACGACTATAACACAACAGTAAGTGTTTGTGTCCTGAAATATCTCCAAGTGAGAGGCTACTATAAAACATGGAGTAGAAGACAGAAAGAGGCACCTGTCATGCTTGCTTGCCAGGCCCAGGGCCTGAAGGTCTGGGGATTGCTCCAGTGAGGAGTGGAGCTGCAGGCACGTGGGAGTGCCTGCCGGCCCAGGTTATGGCTGCCCAGCACTGGAGACTTTAAACACACTGTGCACTTAGGCTGCACGGAATTTAAAAACATAAATATCTCTCCAATAATATGTTGGTTTTAGTTTGCTGTCATTTTTAAATTTATAAATTTTTAAATGTTTAAGCCTTTTGAATCTCTCGTAGTAAAACATGGCTTAAAACACAAATACATGTACAGTTGTACAAAATTACTTTAAAATTTAAATAATTTACTTATATACATTTTAAAATGCTTTTATTAAAAGCTAAGACATAAGCACACACATGAGCCTAGACCTACGCAAGGTCAGGATCGTCAGTGTCACCACCTACCGCCTTGTCCTGTCCCCCAGGAAGGGCTCCAAGGCAATGACTCCTGGAATCCCCGCCTCTGTGGTAACAAGGCTTTCTTCTGCAATCCTTATGAACGGCCAAGGCTCTTCCTAAGGAGGCTCCTCCCGTCAGAGACACGTCCCTGGTGGTTTGATACTTTCTTTCCAGCATAGGTCAGCTCGTGAGCAGATAATGCAGCGGGAGCACCCTCTCTGTTCCTGAGAACTTCAGTGCTGCAGTCCACGTTTGCAAACTTTCTATGGAACTCGAGGACTGCCAAGTGCTGCTACTCCCTCACTTTGCGTTTTCCTGGTGATCTTTTTCTTATCCTGTAACTTGCCTTTCTCTTGCCTCTTCAGTTATGCGTTCATTAGCAGATATGACGGTTTCAGCTCTGCTCAAATCTTACAGGACCACTGTGGAATATGTAGTCTATTGTTGAACAAAATATGCTATGGGGTGCATAACTCTAAACATACATCCCATTGGTTCTGTTTTGTTGGAGAATTTTGACTAATATAGGCACCAAGTAGAAACATACAGATACAGTATTCCATTTATCCTGTAATGGGAACGTGTCAGCACAACAACTCAGATTAGTATGAATTATGCCAGTAGCTTCCACAGGACATCTTTATTTTTACAAGAAAAATCGAGCAGCTTAAATGGTCCTTTATCTTTTTTTTTTTTAAAAAAAACAATGTTATGGGGTCTTCCCACAAGGTGCCTTAGATTATGTTTTCCTATAATCATGGAGAGCAATTCCTTATTTTCCTTCTTTCTCAAACCCTTATGAAAATGGTAGAGAAGTAAGTTTGCATTCTAAATTTCTGGTGAACCATCAGAGGACAAACTTCTAGAAGTCAAATCTGAAGTCTTTTAGCTGTTTTGGAAATGAGCCTCATCCACAATAGCATGCGAGCAGTTCCTTACTGGAAAGATGCTCCTAAAGAAGAGAAATTGACACCAAAAAGGAAAACAAGCAAGGGTCATTTTAAGATCACACACTCTTCCTTTTATGCAGTTATATTTTTAAGAAAGAGATAGGAGACAGACTTAGAAGGCTAAGCTCTGTGCATTTAGTTGAAGGAACATTGTAAAAATACTTAGAGAGTCATAGACTGATGATAGACCCATGTTATCTTGAACAGTGTCTGAATGCCAACCCACAAAATATTTCAAGATGGGACACAAACCAATAAAAAAAACTTTAGGACATGAGATGGAATGTATGGGGTAATTAAACAAGCTAGGAATGGAAGACAAATCATGGAGGTAAAAGATAAATTCATTCTTTCTATAGCCTTTATTAAACATGGGCTGTGTGTCAAGCTCTGTGATAGATAATACAATATACCAGTTTTGATCTTGGATGGGCAGAGCTGGTGTTAGGCAAACACAGATGTGGTTTCTTCTCATGTGAACACCAGAATATTCCCTAGTCACTACCCTTACTCCATGTACACCTTCCAGAGCACACATTTTATTTAGACTCACAAATAAGAATGACCAATGTGTTTTCAAAGTCTGAGTTTTTGTTTCTTAAAAGAACAAGAAATTAAGCTATTAAGAACTGAGAGGGAATCATAAAATTAGAGGGAGAAAAAGAAGACAGAAAACTGGGAGAAAGAAGAACTCCAAAAGCAGGGATTGGGGACACAGATTATGGGCAAATATTAAGACCTTAAATGCCTGCCTATTTGGTAATTCTCTCCAAATGAGCCAGAAGTTCCAGGGACAAGCACCCCAAATGTTCTATGAAAGTTTTACCTTAGCAATTGTTTATTGATTTCTGGGATGTGTGTATTTGTGCTTGTGTGGGGAGGCAATTAAATTCTGATTTCATTGGCAAGTGGTATGACCTAACTTTGTTTTAAGAGATCTAACAATAGCGGGTTAAATTTTTGTAAGAATTCTCTGTTCAAAAAATTTCAATTTACCCTAATTATTTTTTTATAGGCATCACCCAGTTGAGGATGAGAGGCTGAAATAGAATAAAAAGGTGGAGCAGGTGAATTTTCTGTCTCTGTTTGATGGGATCTCCATCTTCTGACACTGGTGCACCAGAAAATCCATCATCTCACCCATCACCACCACAGATCTCAGGCCTCTGGACTTGGACTGAATTATACCACCAGTCTCCTTTCTCCAGACAGCAGACAGCAGATTGTGGGACTTCTCAGCAACTGCATGACCCAATTCCATATGTACATGTATCTTTTATTGATTCTGTTTCTCTGGAAAATCCTAACTAGTATCAGCTTTGGTACCAAAATTGCTTCTAAAGGAATAGAATTTTAAGGATGACTTTTCTGAATTGGTTTTGGAGTCTATGGAATTCGTTCTCTAAATTGATTCAATTTATACATGGTAATGATTCCAAGAAATAGAAGTATGAATTACATAACAAAAATTCAAAATAACTCAAGCATGTTTGATGACTGAAGAAAAATGATGAATGAGGAAAATTAGAACATTAACCAAAAGGTAAACAATTTTATAATTAAACAAAGGAATATAATAATTGAATGGAAAAATTCACTAGAGAAATTTAAAACTCTTAATCATGCAGAATAAAAAGAAAAAGCAGCAGACTTGTTTGAAATTGTCCAGTTGGAGGAACAAAAAAATGATGAAGAAAGTCTAACAGACTTACAGAATACTGATAAATGAATCACTAAAGAATTCTACCAACTGTTTAAAGAAGAATTAGCATCAACCGTTCTTCAACTCTTCCAACAGACTGAAGAGGCAGCACTATTTCCAAAATCATTTTATTGATACATTATATTGACATCATTATCATTTTGATGCCAAGCCAGACAAATAAATACTACAAGAGAATACTGTAGATCAAACTCCCTGATGAATAAAGATGCAAAAATATTCAACAATATACTAGCAAACAGAATTCAATATAATATCAAAGGGATCATATGCTATGACCAAATTGGACCCCTCCCCATAATGCAAGGATAGTTTGACATATGAAAACCATTGTGAAATACCACCAAACTGAACAAATGAGCAGGATGTGGTGGCTCACGCCTGTAATCCCAGCACTCAGGAGGCTGAGACAGGAGGATCGTTGTGAGTTTGAAACCAGCCTGGGCTACAAAGTGAGCTCAAGGCCAGTCTGAACAGCATAGTGAAACCCTGTCTCAAACACACAAGGGCCGGGGATCTAGCTCAGTGGCCTAAGCACCTGCCTGGCAAGTGCAAGGTCATGAATTCAATCCCCGGTGCCACAAAAAAAAAAAAAAAAAAAAAAAAAACCTGAACAAATGCTAAAACTCAGTTGATCGTCTCAATAAATGTATTAAAAGCATTAAATAAAATATAAAACCCTTTGAAACACTTAAAGAACTATGATGCAAGGAAATTTACACAAAAAGGGGATGTATGAAAAGCTCAAAGCTAACCTCATACACGATGGTCTATATCTTAATTAGCGGAAGCTTTTCCAAAGGTCAAGAACAAGGCAAGGATGTCCACCCATGCTACTTCCGTTCAATGCTATATTGGAAGTCCGAGCAATTAGGTCAGGAAAACCAAAGGCATCCAAACTGGAAAGGAAAAGGTGAAATTGTTTTTTATGAACACATGACATGTTCACATACATTGAAGCCCTGGAGTCCACATATAAAAAAACAAGCCCTGTGAGAATTAATGAATAAATTTAGAGACAGATCCATGAGTCAATGAAACAGAATAGAACACTCCAAGATAAACTCATACGTAGAATCAAATAATCTTTCATAAGAATGCCAAGACAACAAATGAAGAAAGGGAAGTTTTTCTTCAACATATGGTTTTGGGAAACTGAATGCCCACATGCAAAAGAATGATACTGGAATCTTACCTAAAATTTTAAATGACTGATAATTCCAAGAGTTACAGAATATGAAACAATTGAAAATTGAATATATCATCCCTGCAAATACAAAGTATTACATGCATTTCAGAAAACAATGCAAGAGTGCCTGAGAAAGATATATTCCAATAATTCTACTCCTAGGTATAACTTACAAGAAATGAAAATATGCATCTGTGAAAAACTTATGCTTGAATGTTCACAGAATGTTAATACAGTCTGAAATGGGAACAACTCAGATTTCTATCATACGGTAAACAGATAAATACATTCTGTTACATCCATATAGCAGACTACTATTCAGTGCTACAAAAAAAAGGTTGAACTACTGATACATGACTCTCAAAAGCATCGTGCTAAATGAAAGATTCCAACTCCAAAGGATTTATGGTGATATACCATGGTATCCGTATGCTTTCACTTATTTAAAATTGCAGAAATAACAAAACTGGAGTCACAGAAAGAGTTCAGAGTTTTCTGGGGTTTAGAGCTCAAAACTTGATGGCAAAGGCCATACAGAAAGAATGGGGTGTGATGGAAACATTTTGTCATGATGTTGACAGTGGTTACACAACTGCTTTTTCAGATTCATCGAATTACAAAGTTGGGATGTTCCTGTATGCGTATTATACTTCAACAAAAGGCAATTAAATGAAAACAGAGTAAGATTTTAGCTCCACTGCTTCCCATTTATTTTAAAACTCCAAAGGCACTAAAGTGAAAGGACTCCTCTTCCCTCTTTTCCAGTGTAAATGAAGTTTTTCATATGTGTCCTCGAGATGTCCCTACTGTCTTTTGATGGAACAATCTATCTTTAATCTTCTACATGTTTCGGAGACAAGAGGAGCTGTTAGGAGGCATGGGGACACAATACTAGAATGCTTATATATCTAGGGTAATGTTTTGAGATGGTCACCAATATTACAACTCTGTAGACAGCAAATCTATGTATCCTCATAATAATTAATGGTTAAAGATATAGTGTCAATTATTTTACATTGACATAATTGTTGGTCTTGGGTTTCCCTGAAATCACATTTGATTTTCAAGTTACTTACACTCGTTTTCACTGGGGAGAACCTGAAAGTTATTCAGTTGAGGAACTCTCTCTACTTACCTTCAAAAGTCATGTTAGAAAATTTTATACTTCACAGGTATTTTGCTGGTCATGTTTATTAAGCATTATATTTTCATCTGCTTTGTGCTTCATGTAAAATTTCCAATCACATACCATACTGGTTTCAAATTTCTGAGATTTTAAAATGATTCTTAATTAAATTACACTATGAGTTTTCAGAAAACACCAGACAGAGATTTAAGATAAGCTCTATATGATTTAGTTTCTTAAACATTATGATAAAATTCCAACATGGAGTTTATCAAAAATTTAGTGTCTATTACTTCAGAAGTTTTAAAATTTTTCCTTTTCTAACATGAAAAGGAAGGTAATTCTAAGGCTGTAATGAAAATGCATCTGAATGAAAATATCTATGAAATTAGGTGAAATCACTACTACGATACGTTTTTCATACTCCCACACATTGCAAATAATAATCTTTATATGCAAGTTTGCATCTGTGGGAAGAGAAACCATGGGTTACAAAAGAGAGTGAAACACATGTTATTACTCCTGGATGTGGTGCTTCAGTTCTCTGTATCTTCCTTTTAAACGTCTGACTGCGTTTTGGTATGGAAGGCCTGGTGTCAAGGGAATATGAGGCCGGAGCTGAACACAGATGTGCAAATTATAATGTGAAAACATGGGAACAGTTTTGTTCCCGTCTTTGGGGCCTGGACCTGGCTTTCCTGCTGAGAAACTGACTTGTCACTTTCCCCCCATCAGGCTGAAGTGTCCACATGCATCGCGTTTATAGGCCTCTGACGGAGGTGTCCTTTGTCCTGCACCTGGCCCTGGGGCAGAACCCTCAGCCCAGTGCTGTGCTTGGGGCTTGGGTCTGGCTGGGAGTGGGGAGGCACGGGGTCCACTCATGGCAGCACGCCGATGCTACACTGTCCGCCTCAGCCCCTGTCAGCCATCACAACCAGCTGAACAAGGAGCACCGATGTATAGCTGCAGAGAACCCTTCTGGGGTCTGCACAAAGCCATGTGGAGCATGGGGGCTCCGGAGCCGGCAGGAAGGCGGGACTGAAGTGCAGTGAGGTGAGGCCTGAGAGGGAAGGCCTGGGTCCAGGGGAAGTTGCACGAAGCAGCAGTGGTGTTTTCTTTCCCTCTCTTGGGGAGGAAATGTCTGGCCTCACTCTCCGTGTGAGCACCATCCCTGAACACAGGAACACTCATCTGTCTCCCCCCACCGCCCCATGGCCCAGCGGCCCTCATCTGCCCGGTGCAAGACGTCGAGTGCAAACACCACAACGCTGTCGCAGCCCACTCCTCCAGACTCAGCCTCAGGGACTTCTACCAGCCATCAGAATTAACAGCCTTTAAATGCCAGCAACATTTCTCTAAGCAAATTGCTTCCTTCACATGGCAAAATGGGTGGCATGCACGGGAAAATGCCTGGGATCTCGCGGCCCAGATGCCACCAAGTCACAGTGCTGTGCTGTCACGAGAGTCAGACTTTCCACTCTGATAAAACCAGAGGTGAACAGGACAGTTCGCAGGTCTGACAGCCGCTGTCCCTTCCTCTGAACGGACAGGGTGCAGCTCCCCATAGCAGGGCACAGTGCCTTAATTCATAGCTTATGGGATTTTTAAAAAATATAAACCATTCAAATTTTTTTCTATATTAATCAGTGGTTTCTACATATCCACAGGGATAAATAAACCCTGCAAGCTGGCAGGAATTTTTCGTGGCACAACTGCTGGTAGTTATAAACAGTAAACAAAACATAGTAACCATTCTAAGCACAAGAGATTGCTGTATCACACAGAGCATAAATCATTTGCTTAATAATTTCAGCAGCAGCGTCTCCAAAGCAAAATTAAGCCAACAGTTCCCCCTATGGCAATAATGAAGTACTGTAATGCTAAGGGAAAAAACCTAACCAAGAGAAAGCACTATTGTATCAGGGACATAGTTGAAAGTTTAAGTTCAGTGAGTAACTGTAGAACTCTCATTGCTGGGTACCCTTTTTGAAGATAGCAAAGAACTGTCTCCAAACCCCCCATCCACTCTGTGGCCATTTAGATGAGCACAAAGGTGTTTTCCCTGTGCCCTCCAAGGCTAGGGTAGGGCCTGAAGGTAGAACATGACAGAGATGACATATGACAATCTAGAAGATGACAAATGTCTCTCTACTGTATAAGCAGACATAATTCATAGTATGAGAGACAGCCAAGACAGTGCAGGGCCCAGCACAGTGTGGAGAGGACACAGTACCTCTCCAGAGACCCTCAAGATAGGTGGTCAACAACTCAATGACATTTTCTAGTTCTGAGCTGGGCCACATGACCCAGCCACATGTCTTCCCTGTGAATTTTATCAGGTGCCAAAGTTCCTTAAAAAGAAACCTAGCTACTAATTTGCTCATAGTGGATAAACAAACTTGGCTATTAGACATTATCAGACAGAAGGACTTTTAGGAGACCATCTTGATCCCAAGGCAATAAGACAAAACCTTTATTTTTCACTGTGAAAGAGATGTAGTCTGATCATTATCTCTAAACAAGAAAGATCTTGGTAGTGATCTGTAATCCCAGCACTCGAGAGGCTGAGACAGGAGGATCACCATCAGAGACCAGCCCGGACTATATAGTTCAAGGCCAGCCTGACTTACATAGTGAGACCCTGTCTCAGAAAAACCAAATGAAACCAAACCAAACCAAAACAAAACAAAACAAAGTTCTGAACGGACATCATATTTTTAAAAATTTTCTTAATATCGCCACTTATTTAAAGTAGCATTTTAACAGTATTCTGCATGATTTGTGAGTATCTATTACAGACAGTTTTACCTCCTTATAATATTTTGAGTCTGAAAATTACAAGATGGAGTCAAGCAAAAGTTGTATTATCTACAAGAAACTCGCTACCAACTTGCCTGTCTTATGTAGTGAATTAAGGTGATTTGACTTGAAGGGGTAAGGGCACAGTTCATGCCAGAATATAGAGAGACACTTTCGTAGGACAGGCAATTTAGGCACATGAACAGTTAACTAACAAATGCCATTTTCCCCATTTTTTTGATTTGTCACCAACTATACTTCAAACAAAATTGTCTTGAGAACGTCCATGCCTCTGCTTAGTAGGTTGAATCACAGGCACAATCACTTTCTTTTTTTGACTATCTGTGATCTCTTTGCTGATTCAAAATGAGAAAATAGAATGGAAAGGTGATTTCTCTGCAGCCTCAGGAAGACATTTCTCTGTGAGTAACAGAAGTGATTACATCTTTCATTCCTCTGTATGAAAAAAAAAAAGGACTCATCTAGTCTACACATTATGCTGTGCATCGTAAGTGTGGTGTGGAAGGCACCTTGTGAATAAAACAGCTAAAAAAGGTTAAAAGCAGATCCTGAGGAAAACTAAAGGAAATGTGGTTTGTCGTTGCTGCTACTCCTTTTCTCCCTTCTCTTGATCCTTCCCCCATTCTTACTCAGCTTCATCCTCTGTCTCTATCTTAGCTCTCTTCAGGAGCCCCAGGGATTAATGGACGCCATCATTTGTACTTTAATTTGGTGGATTCCAAGTGTTCCCCATACTTGTGACTAGGACAGGACCAATAATAATAGGAGACAAGACCATATCTCTGTGTTGGGCTAAGCAAAGCCCTGAGAAAGGACCACCAGTGTCCTGCTCTGACGGGCCATGAGGCTCTCCCAAACTCACTGGCTGTGTCTGTGGAAAGCCCGAGCATATTTCATGTCATCTCAATAAACTTAATATCAAAGTTATGAAAAAAGTTTATAATGCATCAATAAAAAGACAAAGAACTCCATTCAAAACTGGCCCAAGGATTTGAACAGATATCTCTCCAAGGAAGATAAACAAATGACCGACAAGCACATGGAAAAATGTTCACCATCATTAATCACTAAGAAAATGCAAGTCAAAACCCACAGAAAGATGCCACTTTGTGCCCACTAGGAAGACTGTAATAAAAACCAAAAGCCACAGAAAACACTGAGGAGGATGTGGAGAAAATACAGCCTCCATCCATTGCTGGTGGGAAGATAAATGTAGAAGAGTCTTGCAGGACAGTTCAGCAGTTCCATTGAACGTTAAACATAAAGTTTCCATGTGACCCAGCAATTCTACTCCTAGGTACACACCCATAAGAATGAAAACATATGTTCAAAAAAACCACTGGCGTACAAATTCACAAACTAGCGTTCCTCATAGTAGCCAAAAAGTGAGGACAGTGCAGCTGTCCAACGCTGACGAACTGATAAACAAAATGCAGTACATCTACACAATGGAATAAAATCCATCACAAGACATGGTGCACTGGTCTATGGTAAACTCTGGAAACTACGCTAAATGCAAGCTCAGAAGACCACATGATTGAATTTATGTGAAATACCCAGAAGAAGGAAATTCATAGAGACAGAAAATAGATAAGCAGTTTTGAGGCGATGGAGAGAAGGCATAATAAGGTATGGCTACTAATAGTACAGCGTCTCATTTCAGGGTAAAGAAAAGGTTCTGGAATTGAGATAGCATTGATGGTCACACAATTCTGTAACTATACTAACAATCAATGAAACGTGTATGTGAAAAGGGTCAGTTTTAGGGTATGTAAACTATATCTTGGTATCTGGTACAGTAAAACTACCAGCTGTCATTCATATATCTGGCATTCATATATCCATCTGTCAATACAAAAGCTGACAATTTCCCTTTCTTGCAGCTTTGATTCAATGTAAGACGGTATTCTTATTTTTTCAAAGTTGACTGTATTTAGTATTTTTAAAGTTCATAAATATCTTTTAAACTATTAGGTTAATTGTGAAAATGTATAGGCTACCTACATAATAATGCATCGATAGAGTGTTTTATGATCAAAGCAACATAGTGCACATTTCTTTTTCCTTAAACATCCTTTTGAAATTCTTTGAGGAACACATAATAATCACATACGTCTATGGTACATAGTATGACAGTTCAAAACACGACTATGACATCTCTGAGCAAATCAGAAGAATTCGGGGTTCCATTTCCTTATCATTAGTTTGGTCGGAGACTGAATTTCTTTCTTCAGGTACTCATGAAATACACAGTAATTGGATATTGGAACGACAGGTCTCCCTGTAGAAGTCCGGAGCGTCTGTCCATGTTTGAGTACCGTCCCCGCCGTCTAGCGCTAGCCTTCCCTCTCGCGGTGCCGGGAGCTGCCTCACGTACCTGGGAAATGAGTTTGGCTACAGGTTCCCGAAAACGCACTGAGTGGTTGGCACCAATGTGCAGCTTTCTTCAGTCGCGTGAGCACTTTTCTGGGAACGTGTCCCAGCACTTGACGTCCACGGAGCCCCCTTGATTTCTCTGTAGACGATTTGTAAGAAAACGACGTACACTGCGAGGGTTCAGGGTTCCTTGCACGCCAGCCCCAGCCCGGCAGGGCGGAAGCCGAGTCTGATCACCACTGCCCCCTCCCCCGCCTCAGCAGTGCCCGGCAGGAAAGGTAGACACCGAAGACGGTTGTGGAGTAAGAACAATTACAGCAACTTCTTTTCTTCAATGGGAAGTGAACAAAAAATAAAATCACAGATTATCCAGTAACTGGAGTCCAGAGTGCCACGCCCGGCCTGTGGCCCTCTGAACTCTTAAGTGTGAGTTTTCCTGCCCTCATCTTCTGCTTTCTGCCTCTGCTTCACCCAAAGAGCCCTACAAGTCCAGATTAGAAACCTAACACTGACTCCCAATTAAACTGCTTGCTGGCTGGTTTGGCTTGGGAATACAAGCTCCAATCACTTGTGTTACAGTGGCCAAAACAAAGGCCAGAGGTCTTTCTCCTTTCTCCTACAGCTCATCAAAAATGCCTATTTTGGCCAAACAAAACAGTCTATTGTACATGGTGAGGCATATGTAAGTCACAGCCTGCAGCCTTTGGATAAACGTAAACTAGTCCAACAGATCCTCTCCAGAACACAACTCCAGGGCCCCATGGCTGTGGGACACTCACTTTGCCTGAAGTTTGATTTTAAGATTTATTTTTAATATTATCTTTTATAGGCTTACATTGAATTATTCAAGATCATTCAATTTATCAATAATTGCCTTCCTATATTTCTGCTTCCATTATGTCATTCCTACAGCAGGAGTAAAATAATTAGATGAAATTGACTTAAAAATATTTAATCATTTCTAATAGACCATATCTGATTCTCTCGCTAGACGCTGACACACTCATAGCCCTGATGCCTCTCTGGATGGTGAAGGCAAAGGGGAAAAAGCTCTCCCTGATGCACAAAGGCTCCTCGGGTCGGATGTGCAGAGCTCTTTCATGACTTCCTTGGATCTAAACCTTTATTTCACCACGATTTCAAGTGAATAATAATATTTGGGGAACCGAGGGAAGACTGATATCTGCCCCACACAACAGTGATGGTCTGGATGCTCTGAATCATCCTGGTGATTGAGTGGATTTCCACTCTTCGCCTGGGCTCTGGGTTTGGTCTTTGGGCTTCAGGGTCCAGCCTTGCACTCTGCACTCCGTCATGCTTCGACATTCTTCTTGGCTATGCCGATTCCAGACTCCATATGTCTTTCCCTACCTGTCATCCCGACCACACTGAGATCTAGCTTCACTCTGCTCCTGGGTGTCAGACCCGAATCCTGCTCAGGCACAAGTCTCCATGTGTGTAAGCCTTTAGAGTTTTACAGGATACTGCCGTGAGTGAGGATGGTGTGGTCAGAAAAACCCGGCCCCAGTCCCGAAGTCAGTACGCATTTACTGAATGCTTGCTTTATGTTTAGCGCACAACCAGCTCCCGAGCTCCTAAATCATGAAATTCCGCACTCTCATCTTACCTCCTCCCCACATGAACCATCCAAGGAACAATTCGATTCCATTTAGAAATTCTGTATTTACCGAACCACACAGAGCTAAGATGCCTCGGGGGGGTACAAAGGTAAATAAGATTCACTCCCTGCCCTCAGTCTCCTGATGCATAGAAGTAAGATTCTTCTATGGAAACTAGAAACTGTGGGATTAAAGAGATGTTTGTGCCTAATTGGAATGGGTGAGAAATCCAATTTAATTCTTGCAAAGTAACATAATTTGAAAACCAAATGCATTGCAAGCTGTGTTTATGCTATTGGCATCGCCTAGGACACCAGCAAAAAGAAACACAAGCCCCCTTTGTGGGCACTATAAGAACCCCTCTTGATGACTTTTTGCATGGCATTTCTGAAAGTGGCTTTTAGTTTTATAATCTAAGCAAGCACTGTTATTATTGTTTCACATCTTATTTTTCACATTCTTCTAAGATGCAATCCAAATTAATCAAATGCAACTGCTAAAACCCATGCTAAGAAGCAAACCCCAAATCAGCTAGCTTTGGAGTAGATGGAAGAGGTGACAGAGCCCTGTGAAGGAGATCAACCACTAATACGCATGTCGGAAAGAGCCCTCAGCAAAATAATAAAGAAAACACATAAAGCAACTTCAAAGCAAATATATGGTAAAAATATACTGTGAATTTGAAAGTCCCAAAAGTGCATTCCCCCATTCAGGAAAATTTGTTTTGAATTATTTGAGTTTTAAATTATGCGTCGTCTCCAGGAATAACACTTGTCTCATGTGAAATGCAAGTGCCCTGTACTTAAATTTTATTTCCCACAGCTCTACCTTACAATCCCCACAGTTTAGTTAGAAAAGTCTCCTTATTATTCCACACATCCTCTGCCAAGGAAACCAGTGTTACTCCTATCCTTTTATTATGCTCCTCTTCCTGTTTTAAATATCTTCCTTCTTCCTACCCACTAATCCAAATATACGGCCTCCTTTCAAAGGCCCAGTAAAGCGCCGCTGTGCCCGCAGACGTGTACCTGCCCTTGCAGAGTCCCAGGATTCTGGACTTGGAATGGATCTTGGAGATTATCTAGTGCAAATATTTTCCAACCACACAGCACAGAGACACTTAGGAGCCTTTTGAAAGAGGGTTGGAAATGGGGAGAGAAGGAAAAATGAGCTGCAGCATCCTGGGGCTCTCACCTTCTTCCGCCCAGGACTGCTTTCATGGTTGAATTATTTACCCTTCCCAGAGACACATTGCTTCAACAACAATTTTCAGTGCTGCGGGGAGTGGAAACCTGGAGCTAAATATGATCAACAAAGAAAGGAAGGCTCGCGAAGTTGAATAATGTACACTGCTCAGCGAAACGATCTAGTAGGGGGGAATTAGGCTAAGCTCCTAGGCTCTCTGGACTCCTAGGCAGGGTCATTGACCTCTCTCCTGTGCTTATCACTGAAATATGTACCATTTCCTGTGGATAGTTAGAAGGACCTGTGCTTATGCTGTTGGATCTCATCCTTTGAGAATGAGTGTGTCTATAGCTGCTCCAGGCCAAGGCATGCATCGCACCGTTCCATTTCTCTAAGCCCCGCAGGACAGACCTTTCTCATTCATAGAGCAAGAGAGAGAAAAGCACTTAGAAAACCCACTGTAGATGTGAACTGGAGTACCATAAGTCGCATCCTTTGTAGAAATTCTTTACTAAATTTCACACACATGGTAGTCAGTATAGCCATACTATCACAGAAAAAAATTAATCTTTCTGCCCTCATTTGTAGTTTTGCACTCATCATGTTTGCAAATTTAGGCTTCATCAGTTAGTTAAACTCTTTGTTCTACACTACATTCCGTTTTTAACCCTTATACTCCATGTGTGAGGCACTTTCACTATTGCAACAGGACACATTAGCAAGAAAAACTGACCCTCGAGTCTTATTTTAGAAAAACAAACAACTTTCTAACCCTGGATCTTCCATGAGCTCCCCTCCAGCTGTGTTTGGACTGGTGACCTTGGGAGGCAGTGGTACACTGTGCTGGCTGCCTGTGTTTTTGCCTTCGGGGCTCAAAGCTCGGATTCTATGAGGTCTGTTTCTTCAGTGGATGTTCTCTTTCTGTTCTCCACCATCATTCATATCTGTATTGCATCCACTTTCATGAATGGGTTTGGCTCTCAAATCTCCTATTCTTGGAGGGTCTTCTCAGCAATGCTTGTAGGCCAGGATAGCAGGAACACTCTTCTGGATGCCACATTTTAAACACCTGCCTTGTTCTTCTCTCCACGGAGAGGGCATCCTTAGGACATGGCCACCTGGCATCTCCACTGTCCCTTCTAGATCATGGTCTGAGTACTCAGGGCCTTAGAATTCCTGATTCAACTTTTGATGAGTCTGTTGCTGTGGCCTGAGTGGCTTCTAGAACTTGACACTACATTCCTAATGTTGGCAGTGCATCCCAAGGTCTAGAGGTGCCCCAGAAGTGGCTGCGTGTGAGAGGGCAGTA
>RJWT010020401.1:0-17981 GCA_004365215.1 Cuniculus paca
AAAGCGCGTGGGGTGGGGCTGGAGGCCGGGCAGGGGCGGGTCCTGAGCGCGCCCCGCCCCGCCCCGCCCCTCCGCCCCGCGCCCGCCCCGCCCCCGCGCCGCAGCATCCCCGCGCGCCGAGCCCTCGCCGCGTCCCCGCCGCCGCCCGCGCCCGCGCCCGCGCCGCCGCCGCCGCCATTCCCGGCCCGGGCCGCGGAGGCCGCGCCCAGGTGAGCAGGTGGCGGGGCCCGGGCCTCGCGCCCCTCCCGGCCCGGCCCGCGCCCCCCGGCCCCCGCCCCCTCCCGGCCCGCGGTCCCCTGGGCGCCCCGAGCGCCCTCCCTGACCCGGCGCGGCCCGGCCCGGGCTCCCGGCCGCCGCGGCCCCGGCCCGCGCGCAGGTGGCTCCCGGGGCGGGCGCCCTCGGCCCGGCCCGGCAGGTCCGCTCGGCCGCTCGGTCCGGCCCGCGGCGGACTCCGGCCCCGGCCCGGCCCGGCCCGCGGCTGCTGATTCGTCAGGGAGGCCGCGGCCTCCGCGCCCAGGGCGCCGCGCACTCGGACAGGTGGGGAGTCGGCGGCGCCTCGCTCACGCCGGCGGCCAGGGCGCTGCAGGCCTCGGCTTCCCGGAGGCTTCGGGCTGCCCCAGCCCTCGCCTGGCTGCACCTGTTGCCTCCGCCCGCGACTGCAGGGGCCGGGTCTCCTGGGGCCACCGCCTGAGACACGCGGGAGCGTCCGGCCGGGGGTGTCTCACTCGCTTCTTCTCGTGTTTTGGGGGGTGCGCGGTGCACGCGAGTCGGTAATCGGGGCGCCTAGAATGAGGCCTGTTGCAGAGGCCGGTCCCGCCTCTCTGGGGCAGTGGCCCGTGAAGTCTGTGTTTTTAAATCTCACTCTGTCGAGCGCATCCCAGGCCGTGGGTGGCGAGGCCCTTGCTGGACCCCAGGCCTGCGACCAGCCATCTGACCCTGCCGATGGGCGTGTTTCCAGGGGCTCTGGGTGCCACCAGATGTGAGCTTCCTTTCCGTGGGGGTGAAGCGACACCAGTGGCCTGTCACCTCATTTGTGCCCCACGCCTGGTGCCTGGCCCCTGGCTGCCCAGGCAAGGTTATCTGGGAGTGTTTACTGTGTCCCAGAAACTGGCAGCGAGGGCCAGCGCCTGGGAAGAGCCCGGTGGAGAAAATAATGCCCTGATTGTCGCTTTGACCGTTGGTGTCTGTGCACATCATGTCTTGGTGATCGTCGTCTGAAAAGAAGAAAGCTAGCTGGTCAGTGGCCGCAGGGTGGGCTGGGAGGATGGCGGGATGTTCTGCGTGAAGGGTGGCCCCCGGAAGGCCAGACCCTCCTGCCCATGAAGGAGTGTGGCCCACACAGTGCGTCAGACGAGTAGACAGATGAAAGCGGGGATACTGGGAGCACCTGCTCAGGTCCCTCTCCTGCATCTTGTGGTGAGACCTTGAGTTCCAGCTGGTGGGCAGTGGGGGTCTCTGCCCAGTAAAGTGCCCACTGTCGGGGCCAGGCTTCCTGCAGGCTGAAGTGGTGCCTCTGGCTCCTTCTGGGCTGCTCACCAGCCCGCTCTCCTGATCAGCGCACACAGAATTGGCTGAAAGTGAGGGGCCTGCCTGGGTGGCTGGGGTCCTGGGCTGAGGTGTGGGTGCATGGCCCTGTCCACACTGCCACCTTTGTCATGTGGGGCTGGGCCGTGGAGATGACCTTGATGACATCATCCACTTGCAGACAGTCACTCCAAGTGGATTGTCTGGGACAGATGTTACCCAGAGCCTCCCGCCTCGCACCGGGCTGGGTGTGTGGCCAGTGCTTGGGAAGCCTGCTAATGGCTGGTTTGGGGAAGAGGGAGAGAAGGCTGCTGGTGCCAGCGCAAGAGCACAATCAATAATGCATCGCGAAGATCAATGGCTGTTCCATCCCTCTGCTGCGTTCTGGAGGAGCCTGCCCAGGGGGAGCTGGGTGGGCTGCAAGGCGGGCTGCAGTGTCCCGGCTCCCTTAGCTTGCATGGTGTCTGGAGCTGGGCCTGGGTCCTCTCTGGGGGCATCCCCTCGGTCTCTGGCTTGGCCTGCCTTGCCCAGGAAGGGCGTTCGTGTCCTGTTTGTGACCTACAGCAGACTCCCCTTCATGCTGAGAATTTGCTTGGTTTAAGGGACCCTGGGAGTTGCACGGTGGATCAGAGCGGGCCTCCAGGTCCACTTCTTCCTGAGGCTCTCCTGGGATGCCAGCGTGTTAGTGCTGCTCATGCGGGGACTCCTGGGGAGACAGCCTGCTGTCTGCAGTTCCCAGCTGGGGCGGTTGTTTCTCGAGCAGTTGATGGTTGCAGGAGGAAGAGTGGAGGTGATCAGGAGTTAGGCAGAAGCCCTGGGGGACTCCAGTCCTGTCTCCCCCAGGCTTGGCAGGTGCAGCCGGGCCTGTGCCGTCTCCGTGGAAGGCCGTGGCTGTCCCCGGATGACTCGGGGTGTGGCCCAAGAGCTGGGCTGGTTGGGCGCGCTCCTCTGCGTCTGGCTGGGAGAGGTGTTCTGGCCACTCAGTGTGACAGTGCTATGCAGAGGGGACCTGGGAGCAGCTGGAGGTTTGATGGGAGGAGGTTTCTACTGACCTCTGTGGATGATGGGTGAGCAGGGGTCTTCCCTGGAGCCCCGAAGGTGTTTTGGGGGTGCCAGTGAAGGCGATCTTAGGGTGAACAGAATGGCTGCTGTGCTTTATGCGGCTTTCTGGAGCTCGCGTGATGCTCCCAGAGTGCATTTGTGTGGTCCACACCGGGCCACTTCTGCTGCCCAGTGCCTGCACCAGTGGCCCAGAGGGCAGCCTCACAGCCACCTCCTGCAGGCCTGTGTGACCCTCGGGACCACGGTCCTGTCATTTGGTACAAAATCAAAGATGCTGCCAGTGAGGGCAGCTGCGGCACCCTGCCTCTGGGTCGCTTCAAGGTGTTTCCCTGAGACTGTGGGCTTTGGTCAAACCCTGACCAGAGCTCCTGGTCTGATCCATGCTTGATGGCCACCTTCAGAGTGAGGCCATGTGTGAGAAGGTGGACTTCGGCTGAGCGAAGGGCCGTTTCGAGGGCCGGGCGCTTGTGTGGAAACCGTCTTGTCTCCTTAGTGATGCATACGAAGCATTCGCCGTGGGACGTTTGAGGCGTGCCACGGGTCGGTGTGGGGCCGGAGGGGTTGTCTGTGGGCAGAGCAGTGGGGACGGGGCGAGAGTTCTCAGGGCTCTCGTGCTGTTCCGGCCACTTGTATGTTCCTTTGAAATAGTCCATGACTGAAAGTTAATCTGAGAGCCGCAGGTCTGCCCCAGCACACACCATTACTTCATGAAGCAGCTTAGGGTTTGCGTTAGAAGATGAGCCAGCGTGCGTGGGGCAGGCATCGCCCCTGCCCCTGCACTCTGCCGTGTGGTCCTGTTCGCATGCGTGGGCTTCCATGCTCCTACACAAGTTGATGAAGGAGGTTTGGCTTCCGTGAGGCAATCTGAGGATCCATAATTATCGACCCTTTGGAATGCGCTCTGCGGGCCTGAGCGGTGGAGAGCGCTGCCTTCCTTTCCGCTGTCAGAGAGAGGGGGTGAGGGCCTGGGAGACCGAGAGCAGCATCAGCCCATGGCAGAGGTGTCACCCATGAGGCAGGCAGGGCCTAGACCAGTGGTGGCGAAGGCACGCAGAGCCCTGTCCTTCGATGTGCTGCCCAAATGGCCCTCGCAGCTGGCGTCGGACATTCAGGTTTCATTGTTGCGTTGGCACTTTGCAGTCAGCTGTGGGGTTTGGGGTTGTAGTGTGGGCACTCGGTCTCCTCAAGGTTCGCCATCGCTGGCCTGGATGGAGCCTGGCGGTCCCTGCCTGTTGCCCCCCTGCACTTGCACGCTGTCCTCACAGAGGGCCTGCTTTTGTCCTTCTGCGTGGTGGCGGATCTGTCAGGTGATCCGAAGCTGTGGAAATGCCTCCCGTTGCTGGGAAGGAAGTGGGTTCACGGTTGGGCCTGGGCCTGACCCCATGTTTGGAACGTGCGCATTGTCGTTAGTGTCGGCCCGTGTTTTGGGTTAGGGGTGCCCAGGGTGCCCTGTGTCTTGCTCCAGGCTGGGAGGGCTCATGTTCATGGCGGGGTGGCTGTGCACTGGCAGCCTCCCTGCAGGAGTGGCACTGCCGTGTGTGAACACGTGGCCTCTTCGTCCCATCCGGAGCATTCTGCATGTCCCTTACCTCCCGGGCCTACCTCCCGGGCCCTGGGGATCCCAGCCACAGGGCCAGCACCTCCAGGCCCTGGCAGGTTCCCGATAGAAAGGAACCGTGTGCGGCAAGCCGCCCTTATCTGAGGGGACACTTGTGAAGACTCCGGGCGGGTGCCTGACCCTGCACCTGCCGGATCCTGTAGGAACCGTCTTTTCTCTGCGTGTGCATGCCTGTGGTGAAGTTTATCTCCTCACTCGGGCAATAATTAACAAAACAGAACAAACCTGACAATATAGTGTGATGACAATTAGATAAGACTTTTGAGTTGGTTATGGAATCTTCCGTTATTTTTGGATCGTGGCTAATTGCTGGTAACTAAAACCGCAGACTGCAAACCTGCGGGTAAAGGGCGTCCCTTCAAGGTCCCCTCCACCTGACAGATGTGTCTACTTTGTGGAATTTCACTGCTTGCTCCTGAAAATGGTTACTGGGGGCTGATGAGCCCCCAGCAGGGAGCCAAGAGCCTGAGACCCTGCCCTCCGGGAGCTCCGTCACGGAGAGAGAGGGAAGGCTGGGAAGAGGAGCCACGGGCTTTAGTCCTGATCGGGTAGATGGTGCGTGGTCCACGGTCTGGGGCACTTGCAATTTACAATCAAGCGGCCGTGGGCCCCTGAGACAGTGGCAGCAGGAGGCGAGGAATGTGGCCCTGGCCACCCAGTGTACCAGGCGGGATGGGGAGAGGGTGCTGGAGTCTGCAGCATCCTCGGGTCAGGCGAGGTCAGCTGGGGCCATGGGCCACACTCTCCTACCCACAGCGGCAAGCTGGTTGGGCGAATGGGCCTGGGGTTTGGCAGGGTTGTGCCCGGGCTGGAGTGCGGAGCGGTGACACCAGAAAGCTGGGAGTCGTGATGAGGCTGCAGATGAACTGGGGCATAGGTGAAGACAGAGAAGGTGAGGTTCTGACGGCCACTGGCAGGGTGCACATCAGGGGGCTGCTGGCTGCCCAGGTGGCCCCAGGAAGTGAGGCCTGGGGACGACCTTGGTGGTAGCCACATGGAGGTCCCGGTGACTTGTCAGGCCTTGTGGAGTGAAGGCCCAAGTCCTGGAGAGAATTTACCAGGGAAGGGAGAAGGGCAGTGTGGGCCGGCAGGAGCTGTAACTTTTCGGAGAATCTTGCTGGGAAGGGGAGCTGAGAAACGGCAAAGGGCCCAGGCACCGGGCTGTCTCCAAGGTTTGTGATGGAGTGGGAGGCAGAGTACGGGGTGGAGAGGAAGGAGCTGGGGGCCTCGTCAGGGAGAGGTGCTGGCCCGGGATTTCCGTGAGGCCCGAGGGCAGTGTGCGGAAAGACCAAGCATGGCAGAGAATGGTGATGGTGGCTTGGGACAACCCAGGTTGAGCGTGCAGGGGCGCTCAGGGATGACGGTGTGTACCCCAGGTAACGAGGCTGAGCTTGTCCAGCTTCAGGGTGCCAGGGTGAGGACCTGTCCAGCTGAGCTCAAGGCTGCATCGTGCTCGGAAGGGGGAGATGGGCTCAGGGTGACCCTGGCAGGTGTGCCCAGCAGCTGTACTGACAGCGGGGCCCTGTCTCCTGTCTTGTATCCCGTGCACTGTGAGTGACCTCCTTTCGATGTGCTGGGCTGCCCTGAGGGTCCCTCTGAGCTCAGCTCCGTGTCCACTGGGTGTTGAAAAGATCTGGTACTTCCCGGGTGTGGCTCTGCACCCGTACCCCAGGTCGGGGCTCTGGGGTGCCACTGGCAGCCCCGTTTCATGGCCCGCAGGGTGCCAAGCTTCTGATGCACGTGAAGAACCTGGGCGCCCTGCGAAGGGAGTGAGCAGTGGGCGGAGCGGGGCCTCACCCTCCACAGGGCACCGCCGCCCAGACTGGGGCTGGGTGGACACGGCCTGCAGGACAGAGGCACAGGCCTGGTCGCTGTAGCACAGACTGGCTGCTGCTGCACAGCTGC
This sequence comes from Cuniculus paca, assembly GCA_004365215.1. Lineage (NCBI taxonomy): Eukaryota > Metazoa > Chordata > Mammalia > Rodentia > Cuniculidae > Cuniculus > Cuniculus paca. Next base: position 6,110 of record RJWT010020401.1, read on the forward strand.
TGCTGCAGACTTGAGAAGTCGCTCCGGAAAACATCTGGCCCCAAGCTCCCCGGAATTTCCTTTGCCCCTTTGTGCGGGCACCTCACATAGTCCCGGGTCTTTGTAGAGTCGAGTGTTATAGGTGGGTTTCTCTGAGAGTTTCGGAGTGGAAACGTGCCGCTGTCCATGCTTGGCCTCGGGATGTGTCCCAAGCCCCTGGTGGGTGGCTGGGACTGTGGACAGCGCCAAACCCTACGTGCACTGTGCCTTTCATACATACTCACCTAGTAACAGCATCTACAACAATAACTAATACTGACATAGGACAATTATAACAGTATTTGGTGATAAAAATTTTGTCCGTATTTTCTTTTTCCTCTTGTAAGGCCCGTTATACTGTAGGTCTTAGCACTTCGGCATGATTTCTCTTCATTCCTTAAGTAGAGATTTCACCTTTTTAGTTAATGGGAGCGTTTCGTGACTTCTCTTCGGTGTGTCCAAACTGTTGGTATCGTTACTTTTATGCTTAAGGACTGTTACTACGCAAAGTAGAAGAGATACTTAAACACAAGTACTGTAGTATTGTGACAGCCACCCAGTCTACTAACTGAGACTGCTGCTAAGTGAGTAACAGGACGGTAGTCTATACACTGTGGATACACTAGTTCAAGTGGTTCATGACCAAGGTGTGATGCGATGGGGTGGACTGAGAGCCCATCACAATACTCATGATGATGTGCAATTTAAACCTTATGACTTGTTTATTTCCAGAATTTACAACTTAACACAGTATTTTTGGAGCACAGTTGGCTAAAGATGACGGAAATTGCAGAAAGCAAAACTGCAGAGAAGGGGATACTGCCGTATATTTTATACTGTTGTACTTAGCTTCTTTCACGCTCCATAGTATTTCTGAGAATCTTTGGTGCTGCTGGCTCAGTGTCTTTTCATTGCTGGGTGGTGTTTGTTGTGTGGTTGTACCATGGTTTGTTTAGTCACCTGTTGCTGGATGTTTGAATTATTTCCTACTAAAAGGTTATGAGCTGAAGCTCTGCAACAGAAAGACAAACAACCAGCAAACTATAGATAAACACAGGGCCTAAGAAGATAAACAGATGGCCATGGAGCCTGTGAAAAGATGTTCAGTATCATTCGTCACTAGGAAAGTACAAATTAGAACCACTGTGAGATACTTCCTCTTACCGCACTAGAATGGCTTTTCAGAAAAGGAAAATTAATGCATGTTGGTGAAGCGGTGGAGAAATTAGAACCCTTGAACTTTGCTGGTGGATGCGAAAAGTGGTGCAGCTGTTTTTGAAAAGCTTGGAGGCACCTCAAAAACTTAAACATAGAATTACCTTGTGCCCAGCAATTTTGCCCTTAGTACATACAGAGGACAGTTGGAAATAGACTCGAAAACTTAAAAAAAAAAAGCAAGAAGAATAAAATCTTGTACACAACAGTTCATAGCTGCGCTGATCACGGGAGCCCAAAGATGGAGCCCCGCTGTGGTGTGCACTTAGCCGGCATATAGTTCAGCCGTGGAAGGGGAGGCACGGTTGACGCGGGCTGCAGTGGCTGGACTTCGACGGCTTTATGCTAGATGAGAGCGGCCAGACTCAAAGGGCGTGTGGCACTGTATGTGATTCCATATTCTACAAGGTTCAGAATGGATGAATCTGTGGAGAGAGGAAGGACATTCGCGGTTGCCCGGCGCAGGGGAGATGGGTTGGGAGTGACTGCTTAATCGTGTGGGGTTTCCTTAGTGTCCTGCAGTGGATAGTGGTGATGGTGATGGAGCACTGTGAATGCACTAACCGCCCCTGAGTTGCAGACTCTGAAATGGTTAAGTTTCCCCTGTACGCTACTGCAATAAGAAGAAAGACGGCAGAGGCCTCCTGGGCATCCGCAGGCGGACATTACTATAGAGCGCTCTCCTTTCCCGTGGGTAGCTCCCTGGGAGTGGGGTGGCAGGGTGTGCCGTGGTCTTTAACTCCGTGGGAACCTGGCCAGCTGCTTTCCGCAGCAGTAGGACCGAGTTCCAGTCCACTGCTGGGCTGCGAGTGCTGGGCGTTTGGGGCAGGTCCTTGCGAGTTCTTGCGTTGTCAGCCCTGATCGTTCCAGCGGGAGGATTCCAGTTCTTTGCCCTGGAAGCGCTGGCTGTGTCCCCTGAGATGCTGGTTAGCTGTGTGTGCTTAGGGGAAGTGTCTGTCCGCGTCGTTTGTCTTGCATTTGAGTTGCAGGATTTTACATGCTCTGGACTCAGGTCCTTTGTCAGATCCTTGTACTGCAAATGTTTTCTCTCAGTCTTGCCTTTTAACTTTATAAATGGTATTTTTCATAGGGCAGGCTTTTAAATTTTGGTGCAGTCTAGTTTGTCAGTTTTTTTAAATGGTTTATTTTTTTGTGTGTCCTATTTAAGAACTCTTTGCCTAATGCCTAGGCAATAATGGTTTTCTCCCATTTTCCTTTGAAAACGTTAGTTTTAGCTTGTGTGTCTTAATTCACTTCAAACTCATTTTTGACTTGAAAACCCCAAGGACTGAAGCTCACTGTTTTGCATGTGGATATCCAGCTGCTGCAGTGTGTCCGAGAGGGGCCGACTCTGTGGCTTTGTTTCTGGATTCTGTTCTGTTCTGTTCTGTTCTGGCTGATTTGCCACAAACCCCAGGACCGTGATGGTTTCTTTTTTACCCCCCTCAGCACTGGGGGTTGAACCCAGGGCCTTTGCACAGAGCTAGGTACCAGCCCTTTTTATTTTTTTGAGACAAGGTCTTGAGAAGTTTCCCAGGCAGGGATGGAATTTTGGATCCTCCTGCCTCAGCCTCTTGGGTTGCTGGGATTACAGGTGTGCCCCGTCACAGCCGTGACTGTGCCTTCGTGACCATTGCTTTGTGGTGACTCTAGAAGCCGGGTAGCATGAGAGCTTTGCCTCCTTTTCACAGCTGTTGTTACTTGCAGATCCTTTGCATATCGTGTATATACTTGGAAACAGTTTGTCCGTTTCTTCCAAAAGCCTGCTGGATTCTGCCCGAGACCACATTAGCTCCTTGGATCCATTTGGGAAAACTGAGTGCGACAGCGTCAGGTCTCAGGCCCGGTGAGCCTGGACTTTAATCTGACTTTATTTACTTCAGCGGTGTTTTGTAAGTGTGACTGGCAGGCCTTGCGCTTGCCTTATCACATTTATTTGTCAGTGCTCGTGTTTTTGAGTGTTTTTAAAATGGATTTGTAAAAGTTTTCTGCTTGTTTATTTCAAGTGTATAGAAATGCAGTTGCTGCTTATCCTGTGATCTTTCTAAATTTACTTGTGTAGTCTTTTGTGTTCCTTTAAGATTTCCATGTAAATAATCCTAGTAATAAGTTGTCTTGGTTACCTTTCTTCCTTGCTGAGACAAACACCTGACACCCAAAATTAGGGAAGAAAAGGTTTATTTAGCTTACAGTATCTGGAGATTTCAGTCCATAATCAGCTGGCTCCAAAGCAGCATGGCATGGCACAGGGGCAACACTTCAAGGCAGCAGCCAGAGCAAAAGAGGGAAAAGCAAGCCTCTTCCCTACCCTTATATTGTACACAGGCCACCCCCCCCAAAACCTTCAGGGTGGGTGTAACACTCACAAAATGTCCTTGCCCTCCTTTGCACAGGATGAGGATATTTACAAAGTAAGAACCCTGGTTGCTGCTGAGCCTCTCAGTTAAACTTCTAAACTGCTCAAGTTGACACAATGTATTAACCATAACATAAGTAAAGATTATTTTACTTCTTTTTTTCCAGTTGGAGTGCTTGTCCTCCTTTCTTTTTCTTCTTTTATTTTACTCTTTAGGACCTTCAGTACAGGGGTTAGCAGAAGTGGTAAAAGTGGACATTTTTCCCCGTTCCCCATCTAAGGAAGAAAGAATTTGATTTTTTTGTTATTGTTAAGTATGGTGTGAGGTGAAGATTTTATGTCGATGCCTTTTATGAGGTTGAGGAAGTTTCTAGTTTGCTGAGAGATTTTATGGTGAATAGATGTTATTTCTTCTTTTTCTATATTTATTGGGGTTTTCTTTCATTTGTGAGTATAGCGAATTGCATTGATTAATTTTTGAACCAAAAAATTCAAGATCAACTTCACGTCTCTCAAACTCCACTTGGTCATGATATGTTATCCTTTTCATATCCCATAGTCCCCCCTTATCTGCGGGGGTGCACACCAAGGCTGCTTAGATTCTGACACTGCAATGGTACCAAACTCTGCTTCCCATGCACGCATACTTACGAAGAAGTTTAACTTAGGAATTAGGTACGAGAAGAGATGAACAACCACAGCCAGGAATGAAAGAGAACAGTTGTAATAATATACTGTCATGAAAGTATATGCAGTTCTCTCTCCAGATAACTCACTGCATTTTCACTTTTTCACTTGAAAGGAGTGCTCTGCAGCTTCTGTTTGGAACCTGAATGGCCAGCATCGTGCCCCTTGTGTTTCGGGACCGGGCAGGTGGTATGCACAGCCGGGATACGTGGGTGTGCTGGTGGCCAGAGCTGGGTGTTGACGTTTCATCCCAGTACCCAGGAGCTGCAGCACAGTGTAGAACTTTCATTTATTTTTTGTATTCTTCACCCAATGTTTTCAGACTGCTTTGACCCCAGGTAACTGAAACCGTGGGACGCAAACCTGCAGGGACGCTGCCGTCTTGCCGGGTTGGCTTCCTTGCAGTGCTGTAACTATTCCCCAGCGATACTGTTTTCCTGTAATAATAGCTTTTTCAGGTCTCGGCATCAAGAGTATTGTTGGCCCTGCACCATGATTTGGGAATTTTTTTTCTTTATTGTTGGTTATAAATAATTTTGTAGGAGTCAAACTTTTTTGTCTTGAAAGTTAGGTAGAATTTACTAGAGAAGCTGTCAGGAACTGAGGCTTTCTTATGAAGAAGCTTTTAACTGTGAGTTCTGTTTCTTAACAGAGGACTACCAAGAGTTTGTATTTCTAAGATTTCGAGTCCGTGTTACTGCTGTATGTGCTTCCTTTGGTGTGTAATTTACATACACTGAAGTTTCTTCTGTCAGATGTTCCCTTCTGTGACTGGATAAAGTTTGTAATTACGTAACCATCAATAACTCGCCATAGGGACAATTGCCGTAATTTCAGAGTCTTTCTTGAGCCTCTTCAAAGGCAGTTTCTTTCCCCCGTCTTGGCAAGCAGGGCTCTGTTTTCTGTCCTCGCCGCCCCAGAATGTCATGTAAACAGGGCCGCATGGCCTGTGGCCTTCGGATCTGGCTTCTGCCACTTGGTGTGACCGTGTGCTTGTTTGGGCAGTAACTGAAGCGCCCAGGTCCCTGGGAAGCGAGACAACGTCACTCACCGGTGACAACTCTGAGGGTGGGGCTGCAGGCAGAGGCGGCAGCAGGGCGAGAACAGCATGGTGATCTCGTTCCAGTGGCCTCTTCAGTGCCAGGCCCACCTGCCGGCCCACGTCCTGGCCACAGCCCTGGGAAGGCAGTCGGTTCCTCTGCAGAGGACAGGACGCTTCCTCCTGGGGCTGCAGCTGAGCCGGCGAAGCTGGGGTTGAGCCCGGGGTTCACGCCTCGAAGCTGTCCTGGGCCTGCTTTCCTGTCGATGTTTGTGGCGCGCTCCGTGAGGGCCAGACGGTCTGGGTGTCATAGAGACTTTAAAAATGTGCTCTGTCCCCGGAAATTTAAGTAAAGTGGACATTCGGTTGATTGCAAAGAATCGCGGAGGTAAGGAAGCATTTATTAAAAGAGGTATTTTCAGTGTTGATACAAAGAAAATCCAGATGGAGCCTGAGCAGGTGCTGGGAAGTGCCTGGGTGTGAGGTGGTGGTGTTGGTCAGTATTTAAAAATAACAGGGTAATGTGCTCATCTGGGGGGCAGACAGTACCTCATGCTCAGACAGTCCGTGCACTGTGTGTGCTACTAGGTGTCCAGGCCGTCCAGAGGGAGCTCGGCTGTCGTTGGTGACCAACCGGGCGTGGCTGTGCTGCCCTGTATTTTGGCAGTGACACTTTTATGGAAATCATAGGGGAGAAGTCAAAGAAGAAGGCTGAAAAAGTGCCTGTACATTGCACACACATGCACACACACGTGCACAGATGACCCACCACATACACCAGACACACACCAGACATGGTTCACCCCACACATGCCACAGCACATGTGTACGTGCACGCACACTGCACATAACACATACATGTGTGCAGCATGTACACCAGACGTGTATGCCCCATGCCCCTAACACGTAGCATATGTACACCACCCTGCACGCCGTGCACACCACACACTGTTTACTGTACTATGCTGTGCCCACATATACCAGACACACGCCACACATATTCTACACATCCCCCAGTTACACACAGTGTGCGTGCATGTGCTGCATTACACACGTGTGTGTACTGAGCGTGTGCACAACCGTGCCTATACACCCGCACATCCCCAGCCACACAGAGAGCACACGCACCTTATACACAGCCCACACACACACCATGCACACCAGTTCCCACATACCCTGTATCACACAGAAATACCACCACACCATCCTGCCGAGTACCACTGTGTGTGCATGCCTACCCCACACCATGCGTGCATGCACTGCACACTGTCACGCCATGCAGCACAGCCCCATTACACAGATGCACACACACCTTGCAGTCCTATCACAGTGCCCACAGCGTGTGCATACGAGCTACTCAAGCACATCACCATGCCCATCAGACAGCACATGTGCCACACACCCTGTACACATCCGTGTACACACAGCACACGCGGCACGTCACACAACTCCACCTCACGTGTGTGTACGCACCTCGCACATCTCGAGAGACCCTACATGCCTCGCTCACAGGTAGGCGTGCGTCCCCCAGGGCGAGCGTGGAGTGAGACAGGAGCTGGCTGCTCTTGTCTCTCCCTGGCCGGCATTGCGAGGCAGAGGCTGTGGTTTTGGGGTGCCACAAATGGAGGCGGTGGGACGTCACCAACTGCAGGGGTCTGTACCATGGCCTGGGGTGGCCTGAAGCCCGCGTCGTCAGTGGGTCGCCCCACAGTGCTTCCCAGGGGAGAAGCATGACTGCTTTCACGTCCCTCCTCATCAGAGCTTGACCTGGGCTGCACACGGGTTCCAGGGTCGCGTCCAGAACGCGGCCTCAGAGTGGTCTCCGTGCACGTGCTTCTGATCAGGATTGAGACTTTCCCATCAGGATTTAAAACGCGCAGCCGTCCGGAAGCCGCCAGGGGTGGAGGTGTCATAAGTTGGCAGCTTTCAGACTATGGGGACCCCCAGCCCCTTACATTGCAAAGCACCCCCCCCACATGCACACGTAGCCTGCACACTCACACCTGAGAGCTCACAGGTACATGGTTTAAAACCAGAAGTTGTTTTTAAGTAACAGTCATGCTTATTGGTAGGGAGGCACTTGGATGCTTTTATTTCATTGCATTTTATGGAAAAACTGCTGTGCGTCCCGATAAAAAGCACGGACCCTCGTGGTGAACGGCCCTGGGAGCGGCCGCCCAGGCGGTCTGCTGTGTTCCGTCACCCAGCGTGTGTGTGCTGCGTGCTATTTCTCGCTGGCTGACCTTTCCCCAGGGGCTGCTGTCCTTGGGTTTCTCCTCTCAGGCTGATCCTCGGGTCTGGGGTGAGCTATGCCAGCACCTGGCCATGTGCTGCCGCTGCGGGGCCCGGGCTGGGACTGCACACCCAGGGCAGGGAAACTGGGTCCGAACGAAGCTCGCGTGCAGGTGGGACTGCAGTGCTGGCCATTGGAAGTTGGAGGCCGTCAGCGGCTTGGGTTTCAAGTGGGGAGTCCTGGGAAGCTGCCCGCTCCCCAGAAAGCCGCGGCCGCTGCCTGTTCTGTTTGGCGTGGAGGTGTCTCTCCGGTGAGAACTCAGTTCTTCCTTCCCCTGCCCAGGAGCCCGTCCAGCAGGGCTTGGTTTTCGCCAGCTCGGCAGAACCAGGCGGTGAGAACATGACCTTTAAAATAGAAACCTGGACCGTTCTGGAAAACCAGCCTCCGGGGAGTTACAGGTCCGAGTTTATTTACAGGAACTGCTCTGTACTCTAGAGCTGGAAGGTGCGGATTGTATTTCACCTGGAGGAGGCTGCTGCAGGAGAGACGGAAGGCTCTGCATGGATCCTCGCCGCACAAATGAGGGAGAACAGCGGCCTCCAGCCTCCTCCTCCCCTTCTCTCCTCTCAGAAGAGAGCGGAGTCTGTTTTCTCTAACACGAGTGTGGCTGTTTGGAGACGCCAGCCCGGAGTGTTTGCGCAAGGGCTGTCTTGAGGCATTCCAGCACTTACGTTGTAGGTGGTAGAGACAGGCGGACATGCAGTCCCAGCACAGCCCCGCTCCTCAGCCAAGCACAGCGCACGCCCTGTGATGGCATTGTCCTCCCCCACCTGGGCAAGGGGACCCTGTTGCCCAGAGTGACTTTGGCTAGCGCGGTGGCCCCTTTTAGCTCTGCAGGGTTGAGAAGCACATGGCTGTGCTGGTGGCATTGAGCTCCCGCTGGTTAGGATAATGCCCCCAGGTGTGGCCTCCTTTGGCACTTTAAAATGCCCATCTCATCAGAGCTGATACTAAGAATGGATTTTGGGATCTGAGACTGTACAGGCCTTGCACTGGTCTTCCGTTTGGCAGGGTGACTCCCAGGTGGCCACCACATGCCCTTTCTCTGCGGTGTGTGCCATCTGCATGCCCCAAGACAGCCGTGTAGTCCGGGAATAGCTGGCAGCAGTGGCCATCGTGGGCTTGTGGGAGCCAGAGTCCCTGACCTGTGGCTCTTTGCTGTCCCCCTCAAGTGGCATCTGCCTACCATGCTCCCACTGGGCTCCCACAGCTCCGCAGGGGCCTCCTCACCTTCCTGTGCGGTGTCGTCTCTCCAGCTCCCAGTCCCAGCCTGGAGTCCGGGAAGGCTGCTCCCAGCGCGACTCTCTCCCCACCCCATCTCCCGTTTCCTTTCCCGCACGGTGAGATGTTTGCAGTTTACTCTGGGGGGCAGCACAGGGTGCTCAAGACCAGGTCCAGTGCCGCCAGCCTCTGTGTTCTCCGGCTCCCTCTGCTCACCTGTCCCTCAGCTGGTGACAGCGGGGCTCATTCCAGATGGCTTCGTGGACTCTGTGTTTCAGATTGTGCTGCATCTGTGTACCATTTGGTGTTGGCCTGCGACATTCAGCTTGGCTCATCAGGGGCTTTCTCTTTCCTTTCACTTAGTATTTACTGAGAGTCCTTAACCCAAATATCTGAACTGCTCCAAAGTCTGGAACTTGTTGAGCACCAGGATGATGCACAGGTGGAAAACTGCATGAAACTCAGCTTCATGCACAAAACTATTTAGATACTGTTGAAATTCATCTTTGGCTGTGAGCCCAGGCAGGTGGCAGCTGATGAGGTTCGTGTTCTGCCATGAGTGCCATCCCCAGGATACCAGCATTTGGTTAGCCACGTGCACGTATTCCCGAAATTCGAAGCGCTCCGGGTCTGAGGCATTCGGGGAAGGGATGCTCACGCTGTACCCCGTGGTGTCCCCCCAGCAATGTTCAGACAGTACCCCGGACACGCGTGTTGCCTGCTGGGACTGCAGCCTAGACCTTCAGACTGAGACTGCTCAGCAGTCCCACGCCTGCCTGGGTTTTAGTCCCTCGTCCTCCTGCTGGGCCCTCACGGTTTTGTGGCTCCACTTCCCGGGGCTGACGCTTGCCCTGTCTGAACGGTGGCCCCTGTGGCTTGTGTCGCACCCTCTCAAGCCTGCTCTGTGAGAAGGGGCTCTGCACCCACCCCCGCTGCCTCTCCTCTGCACTTGCCCACCTCCGCTGCCCCAGGAGGCAGGTGGGGAACCCCATCCCTGCTCCCATGCTGCTCTGCCTCACTGTTCTGGCTCATCGCGTGGCATCCGTCAGGCCACCACTGTCCACTCCTTAGCATCAAGGGGTGTGCGCCAGTGTGTCCGGGGCTCCATACTACCGTGGGACGCAGATGGGACATGCCCTTGCATTGGGAGAGGGTCCAGGCGTACTGATGGGACATACAGGGTCCTGGAGGGGACCTTGAGGTGGACAGTGAAGTCAGGAGCACCAGTCCAGAACCCAGAGCAAGTAACAGAGGCAGCCTTGGCTGGGCATGGAGAAGGGGTGGCACCCTAACCCCTTGGCAGCAGACCCGTTGCCCCTGCTCTGGCTGGCCGCAGGCTGCAGGCTGCCCGTCCCTCACTGTAGGTGCGAGTAGCCACACAGTTGCCCTGATCGGTGGAATGTGGTGGCGGTGAGGCTGAGTGACCTGCAGCATGGCTCCCCAGCGTTCACCGGAAAGCTCACTCCAGGAGCTGTGTGCTGTCTGGGGAGGAGTCGGCCCACAGCAGCCGTGCTGCGTGGCAGACCAGAGGTCTGGGGCCATCCCGAGGTCCCTCTGCCTGGAGCCTTGACCTGTGGGGACGGGCCTTTGGGCAGTGTAGCCCGCATCCAGCAGCTGCACTGTCCCTGTGTGCTCAGAGGTCAGCCTGGATGAGAACCCTGGCTGCGGCCGGCTGGGACTGCTCACCCACAGAACCGCAAGCCGGGGCGCAGGGCTGTGTGCTGCACAGCAGTGGCACCCAGGAAGCGTGCAGGGGCTCAGAGTGAGGCGGTGGGGTGGCCAGGCCAGAGGCCAGGCGGGAGGGCAGAGCGTGGCCAAGTGACCGTGAAGCAACTTGTTTTGTGTCACCTTTTCTGGGTCGGCATGGCTGGAGCCTGCCTTCCCCACCTGCTAGCTGGGAAGCGCACGCCGTGAATGGCCCCCAGACCTAGGCCTTCCCACCGCAGACACTGCTTCTCCCAGTGTGGCTGCCTGGTGTCTGTGCTTCTCGTCCCAGAGGCCTGAGGGAGGCTCCCCTGCCCTGTGGGCCTTGGCGGCCTGGGTGGCCTCAGCTTGTGGCTGTGTCTCTGCTCTCCCCTGTCATTGCATGCACTCTTCGTCTCTTGTAAGTCTTGCAGTTGGGTTTACAGAATCCTTGCCAAATGGCATCTGCAGAGACCCTCTCTGCAGATGGGCACAGGTCCAGGTGGCCCGGTCCCTTCAACCTCCTACAGCAGGGCAACAGGGCTCCCACTGAGAGGGACCCAGGCTGGGCGGGGCGGGCGGCATGGGCTGGCAGGGCCACCGTCTCTGGGTTATTTCAGTGGGGTTTTGTCTGCAGGAAAATAGAAACCGTGATGCACTTTGCCCTGGTGGGAAGTGGTGAAGTAGGACAGTGGAAACGCGCTGGCTTGTGGAATAACAGCCGGGCACGCTGGCTCAGGAAACAGGAAGCGGCCTCCTGTCTCCTTCTGTCAGGTTTCGGGGGCGGGGAGGCTGGCTTTTAAGCAGTGTGTCTCCAGAAGGGCCCGTTGAACCTCGCAGTGTGAGCAGGAAGTGAGATGTGCTGACTCGCTGGCCCTGTGTTTTAATGGCATTTCCATTGTTCGGGAAAAGGAGAAAGAAAGCAAAGCGCTTCCTCTTGTGCTGGGTTAGAGCCACGAACATCTTGCCCCTCTGAGGTCTCTGTGTCTGTTTGGTGCCCTTTGCAGGCGTGTGTGCACCCACAAGTGCACACGCATGCACACACACAGTGTCCAAAGAACAAGGTCACGCCTGACGATTTCGCAGGCTGCTTCGTCTGCCTGGTGCTGTGTCATAGACATCCAAGTTCCGTGTCCTGCACAAAAGCTGTGGGGCCGGGAGCTGTGTGCCCTTGAAGTGTTAGCACCTCTGTCCTTCAGCCGGGGCGGCTGTCTGTCCGGTCCGCCACGTCCCAACTGCTTTTCTTGGTGCCCATTGTCCTTGCTCAGGTGTTGTTTATGTGGCAGGGCCGCTGAGCACCTGTGCATAGTGGAGCCCAGAGGAAAAAGCCGTTGGTGTCCGTGGCCAGCCGTGCATGTGT
>RJWT010020402.1:0-17936 GCA_004365215.1 Cuniculus paca
TCATTACTGTCCCTTCTTATTTTCATAACTACTTGATTGATAAGGAAAACCTTTGATCTAAATACTTAACTTAGGCGATCCTTTTCCTTTATACCTCCAGTAAGTCAGTCATGGTTCAAGAATTGATCAATTGGTTCCAGCACAACTAAAATAGCTTTTCCATTCACTGTAGCTCATTAACAGATTACCTAATATAAATGACTTATAGAAACATTTTATTTTATACTTAGTGTTGTGCATCAGGAAATTAGAAGAACTTCATTGGGCAATATTTGTATGGAATGCATTTGTAATTAGACATTGTATTCATCTCAAAGTACTACAGGGCTCCAGCCATGAATTGTAATTCCCTTATATAGATTACCGTAGAAAACAGTGGTCAGGGGTGGGGGTTGGAGGGAGCGTATGACTTTTGTGATTTAACATGGTTTTACTTTGTTAAATTCCACTTTATTTTCTTGGTGACAGAGTCACTAAATTCAGCCCAGATGCAAAGGTAAAAGATACAGAAACCATCATTGTTTGGAATGAAGAACACCAAATTATGAATAAGTACTTAAACAGCCACAGGAAAGTTCTAACAATCTGGGCACTCCCCACCTCTACAATGTCTTGTCATTAGCAGACTTCTTCTCAGTTAAGTTCAAATGAGTCACTTCCATGTTTTTCTTTTAAACATAGACTATTAAAATAAGTGTTAAAATTAAAATCTAAAATTAAATTTTGAAATGCATAAAACATACAAGGAATGTAAATATCTTATAAAATACAATTGGGAATTGAGTTCCTAGAATTGATATTCCACACAATTGGCTATATTTGCTGTGTGTTTTTTGAAAGAGAACTTATAATTTTTACGAATGCCTTCAAAACTTTTGCTCTTTCTCATAATGATTATGTAAATATATTTTTACATTTTCCTACATGTGTGTGTCTTTTTGTGTAAGATTTGATCAGTGTTGTGACATTATGCAAATTATTTTTAGCTGGTTTTCGTTAGGGAGTTATCTGTGTTGGTTGTTTCACCCTTATTTACATATTCTCTATCTTGCAGAGTAAAAGTTCTAGAACATACTCTTGCATAGTATGACCATATTGTAATTTATTTAACAGTCCTTTCCTCATGAATTTTTTTCTGCTATGACAAGCTATACTACAACCTTTCCTCATGAATTTTTTTCTGCTGTGACAAGCTATACTACAACGATAATTATACACATATTGTATATCATATATTATGTATACATTTATATATACTTACATAATATAGTCATACAAATATACATAATTATACACATATACATCCATATTGATGGAATTCTCAAGTAGAATAAAATATTTATCTTTATTATTACCAGACAAATTATTTTTAATCAATGTTTCCATGTGTACCCTTATTAGGCATATTATAATTTTTATTCTTCTACATATTTATTTCTTATTTTCAGATTTTAGAATGTTTGCTAAATTATGAGTACAAAATTTTAGCTTTTTTATATGTATGTAAGTACATGGAAATTTTGCATCTTTTTATGAATCTGTTGCCAGCTTAGTTTCTCCATCCTCAAACCACTGTATTTATGATGGCCAATCCTGCATCTCTTTCTTAGTTTACCTTTGCTGAATGGATTTCAAATGTCTTTTTTTTCCATGATATATGCCTTTTTTCACTTTTTAAAATACTTTTACAGAAATCATCAATTTTACTGCAGTCTAATTAGCTAATTTTGCTTTATGATTTATGCTTTTTGAGCTTTATTAAACAAAGCAATTATCTCTGAAGAGATTTCATTCTACATTTTTATAAAGATTGTTTAACAGTACGCTTCTCATACTCTAATTCTATATGCTATTAAAATATAATCTTTATATTTAATTTCATTTAAATTTCACAAATTTAAAGTTTGATTATTTTTTTCTTTCTATTGATTTTTAATCCTCTCAGATTCACCACAGTCAAAGCAAACACCTAACTTTCATCTATGAGCTGCTTTCAGATCTATGCTATAAATATTCTTATTGTGGGATAAATTCTTTTAGTATATTTAATTTTTAAAAGTTTTATATAAAAAAGAAAACATCTAAGTAAAATATTCAATAATTTTGTTAATATTTTTAATACTACTGGTATTGAGATCAAGTCAAGCTCTCTTCACAGAAACAAAAAACACATATATATACGTATTGCATATGAAATCTATCTGTTAAAAATGCTGTATATCTATACTTATATAATTTTGATGGTGATATTGTTACCCTGTATCATGAGACATATGCGTTTCAAGTCTCAGTGTGATGACATACAAGGGTAGCAATTTTCTGCAACATAAGTGTAGGTGAGGTACATCTTTTTCTACAAATGAGCCTAAATTACCTCTTCTATCTTCACTATACTGAATGTGAGATGAAACAATCCATAAGTGCTAATATGAACTTAAGTTATTGGGTAAAACTAGTCTTAGAGATTGTGGTCTTACAGAAAATGCATTTTAGAAAATGACAAAATCCAGCTTACAGGTTTGTCATGTTTAGATATCACTGGGTAATATTATGGTTTTGCAAAGAAATACACTGAGTTTTAAAAAGAGTAAAGGTCATGTTGTTTATTTTTGTTTTTGAATTTTTATTTTATTTTACCAATGCAAAGTTTTTATTACTACATCATTCATAACTACAAATACTCAACTAACATTTTATGTAGACACTTATAAAATAATGTTATATTATTGTTCAAATTTTTTTAATTAATATGAATTTTATGAAAATGTGAAGAACATTGGAGGCTGAATATTTCTGAAACCAGCAATATTCTAGTCATAAAATTTGGTGAAAATGTTTCAGTGTAATCAAAACTGACATAATGGGTTAATGTGCATACATACTGAACAAATTTGAAACTACTTTATATAACACCTTTTCAGTAGGATCCCAGTAGAAGACATTACTCTGAGTGATTATCTATCATATATTAAAGTTCTAAATATTTGGAGAAAAACAAATAATTATTTTCTTAGTGTAACATTTCAAATTGGGCTCAAAGTTAATAAATCATCAGTATTTTACTATATTTAGAGAGCTTTAACAATACATCTGTAATACAATCTGTCTTTTAAAAATTATTTATAAAATGTGCATTCATTATAAGTGCACTATAATATGAGCTTAATAATCAAGAATGTAAATATTTCAAATGAGTGTAGTGTAAGTATACATTTGACAATGCAGTTGGAGATTTTCAGTGGAGTAAATATAAGTAAAATTCATAGATCAATTTCAATAACTCCCAGGTAGTAATTTTTATAATAAATAGGAAACTAGCACTTGTAAAACATAAAACATATGAAACAATGGATATTTTTTCATATAGAAAAATATTTAAGACAATTTTTTTATACTGATACTATCCCAAAGTCTAGTATATGATTTTCTCTATTAATATTGACAATAATACATTAAAAAATCAGACACAAACTTTAGTAAGTCTTAAAAGCAACTTGTATTCCTTTCTTCTGATTCTGAAATATGTTAGGTAATTATGTACATTTTGATGATGTACATATCTGTGATTACTCTTTGGAATATTACATCAATGTACACATGCACACATGTGTGGGCACTGACCAGATGAATGTATGGGATGGATATACAGAGATGAGAGACTTTTGTAGCTATACCCCCAAAACCTCCTGGAATGCATGGTTGGAGATTTAAACCAAAAATAGCCTTTAGAGCCATAAGTCCATATAGGATCAAAACACATTGCCTCAGGGAATGAATGCTCTGACCCTCTCCTGCCCACGTGCTGATTTGTCACTTCGATTGGGCCTAAGTTCAATAATGTAACAGACTACCCTGACCTTCACCTGTCTCCTATATGAATTCCTGCGCAGATATCCTTCTTTTGTCCTCTACCCTTGCTTTCTGATTCTATCAATAAAAAGCCACAGAAGCTTCAATTTAGGGCTGTCTTTATGAGACTGTCCCAGGCTGAAGGGTCTCAGTTAAGAGCAGTCTCTTTGGGCCCTTCTTGGAGCTTGAATTGGACATCAACTCTGAGTAATCTCTCATCCTCTGCACCATGACATGATTATTCACTGTGACACACTTATGCCTACACGGTTTATCATTTGTACTTATGTTACTGTAGGATTGTTATTCTTTATTGCCTATATATTCAACTCTGTCAGAAAACACAGATGTGTGAGAAGACAGCTTCCTGATTTCTGGCCAGTGCAGCACAACTGTCTTGTGCACAAGTCAATTTGCTGCCAGTCTGACTTATACATATGATAGTCTAGTTTGTTACAACATTTTTGAGTTCTTGAGGTCCTAATGTTTCAGTGTTAATGACTCTGAAAATTTCTCTTTGCTTCATAATTTATATACTCAATTGTTTCAAACGTATGTTTGGAGTTTATGCCTTAGAGACTACCTTCTCACCCAGAAAAGCAGAATCAACAATGTCCTTGGGCAAACTATTTTGATCAATAATTATTAAGGTCAAAGTAGTAAGTGCTTTAGGATACACTTATGTCAGATTTTGTGCATGTGCATGTAGAGTGTGTGTGTGGTGTGTGTGTGTGTGTGTGTGAGTGTGTGTGTTTAGGTGTTGGGAATTGAACACAGGGCCTTCCACATACTATGTAAGAAAATAACCAGTAAGCTATATCCACACCCCCCAGATGTCTTGACTCATGTACACAAAGCTATCGATTAAATTCCTTTATTCTTCCAAAGTAGTCACTTGTTCTATAAATAAAGGAGGTCAGATATAAACAGTCTTACTCCATTTATTCAAATTGAAATGAGTTCCTACTTAAGAGATCCTCAACACCAGGAATGGTTGGACCAGAAATTTGATTTTGTGTGGTAAGAATATCACATATGATTTTTCTTTGCTAAGATTCTCAATACATCATAGGAGTTAAATAATGTTTATATTGAATCAACAATAGTCTTGAAGTGGCAAGCACAGAATTCTGACTTGATACATTTCACATTGTTGTTTTCATTTATCTTGAGGCTTTCAAAACCTGGTTATAGTAATAGATGTTTTTGTGTACTTATTTCAAAAGTGAAAATTTAGTTTTACAAAAATGACACTCAAAATGATTAATAAGATGTGATTATTTCTGTAGCCTAAAATCTAACTGCCTTAATATTTAGGTATGATGTATGATTAATTCTTATGCTATCAATTGGTTTACATAATAATTTTTTGTAAAATATGGAAAATCTTGTTGAACTACAATAGCTTATTAAAAGAAGAAACACAAGAGATTCTATTAATTAAGCTTTCTTTCAAACAAACACCATGTAGAACCTCTATGTACAAAAAAATTTATGTACAATCCTTTACAAAGATTTAGTGCCACATAGACAGTGCTGTATGCATAATGATAAAATTTCTTAATTATCTAAACAAGTTTAAAATTTCATTGAGATTTATTTCCAAAGCCTAAATAACACAAAGGTTACTCAAAGAATATGAATTTTAGTGACATACTAAAAGTTGTAAATATGTTAAACTCTTTATCTAAGTGTAGATATACTTGTTTTTATCAAAACGAATATTTCAGACTCCCCTTATATAGATCATTACAATTTATTTTTCTCTAATTCTACAACATCTCTCTAACAAAGATCAATAGTGCACGTATCTACAAGATGCTGTTAGGAAGCAAGTTCATGTCAAAAATCTAACAGTATTTTCCAATCTGATATAAAATGCCAGCAATGTCATTTACGTCACAACTCTCTTTTTGGTTGCAAAGTATTTGTATTTTATCTGGTCAATATTTTTCTGGATAGTTTGATCTAATTTTTTATCTAGTCCTTCTTTAGTACAGTGTTGAGAGGAAGATATTGCAGTTAGGGAAACATAAGAAATTCGAACTGGGACTGGCTTTAGAGATTACCTGTAGAGAAGACTGCGTGTCCAAACACACGAACAAACAAAATCTTTGAAAGTACCTTCTGTGCAGTCATGTAGCCAGGTAGGCAAAAAAGCAGTTTCCAAGTTGCATTTTACTTTAACCTACTGCTAGCAAGTGACACATAGTACTCATTTTCATGCTAGCACTTTTTGTTAATGTTGTTAAAATAATTAATGAATTCTCAAAACTTTACTATGGTTAATCTGCTTATTATTGCTGATTGATGTTTTTTCTCCTGTCTTATATTAACAGGAATTCCCACAAAGTGGATAGCTCCCATAGAATTCCCCAAGACAGGAAACTGCACAAGAGTTTATGAAGCCCAAATTATCAATTTGTATGCAAAGTTCTGTGTGTTTGTTCATTTTTCTGTGGCATATGAATAGAGTTGATTAAATAGCCAAGGGGAAAACAACCTAGCAAGTGTACCTTTTTCAGTGAAACAGAGCATGCTTATAAATACTTATAAATCAAATAGTTGGTTGATACAAAAAGACAGACATCTGATAAACATTCATGAAAAGATAGTATATTTGTATTATATATATATGAGTATTTTAGGTGTCCATTCGATTTATATGATTTTAAGTTGTATGTTTCAAAAATGTTTTCATTAATCAGAGCTTGTATAAATTCCTTAGCTTATACATATTCTCACTTTAGCAGCTGTTTATTACTTGAGGCTACTATGGAAAATTAGCACAAATTTGGTGGCTATAAAATCCCCAAAACTTACAGGCTCACAAATCCGAAAGCCAGGAGTAAAACATCACTTCCATTTACCTGAATTCAAGATAACGATAGAACTGTGATGCCTGAAGTTTTGAAGCTAAACCTATTCTTTTAATCTTTAAGTTCTTGATGGTTGGCAGCATCCGTTGACTACATCAATTTAAATTTTATATCATTGATCAGGTTGTTTTCACCTCTTCCTGAGGTCAGAGATAAAGCCTGGGCTAATGCCAGTTAAATAACTATGAAAATAACTGGTGACCCTGGAAACAGAACAGAGTCTAGGATAAGTACGCAGTTCTTAACCTTGTACGAAGGTCCAATCAGAAAAGTTCTATTTTCAATTCTTCATTTACTTCTAGTAAGAGAACAAGTGGGCCTGTGATAGAGCAACCTGAATCTGATAGCACGCCAAGTGCATTTCTGAGAGGGCAAACATTCCAAATACCTTTAGTGATACCTTCAACAGAGCACTCGGATTCTGACGAAGACCAAGAAGTGGCTTTATTACTGGAGCCTCTGCAAGGAACTTGCATCAACCTGAGAGCCCCAAGCAAGGCTTTGTTTTCACTTTTATATCATTTCTTTTCTAGTGGGCCAACCTCTCATTGCTGGGCAATGTCATGCAAGATACAAAAGAGAAGTTGAGTAGTTTTTAAGGGGTGCAGGAAACTTTCCAGGGCTGTTATGCTCCGTTGAAAAACAGTCATGGGTTGCTATGCAGTTGAAAACACAGGCATAGGTTGCTAGCTGCCAGAGGCTACAAGGAGTTGGGGGGTTAGTTTCCTTGGTGTCCTGTTTGAAGAGCCTCATATTGAGTTCTACCATCCATGTTTGACTCCAGACAATTTTCTGTTGACTGGTGTCCCCTAGTCCGCAAAATCCAGGAAGTTATTCCCCAATCCACATTGGTCCATCAGGGTATTAAGGGCCTATATTTCCAAGGGCAAGAGGCAAGAGGTAATTAGACATATTCCTAATATAATTAAGACCCCTCCTATCTAAGTCTTGCATCACCCAAGTTGTGAGAACCATCCTCCAGACAACTCCTTGGATCCCAACCTTTCCATGTTTAGATAGGTACATGAGTTATCGCCTGTATCTTTCTTGTGATTTCCTGTATCAATTGTCCCTTGTCATCAATTTGTAAGTAACAGTTGGCCAAATTGAACTTTCCACAGATCCCAGCTTCCTCAGACAGCAAATAGTCTAAAGCTAGTCTGTACTGGCAGATTGCATTTAGGATACGAAGCTAAGTTTTTGCCATGAGGTCCATTGTTCATGCAGTTGCATTAGTTACAATTTCTAGTAAAGTCTGGAGACGAATTATCCTATTAACATGTAAATTGGGATATGATCATAGGTGCCCCCTCCTGTAGCACAGGACCAGGAGGCACAGTAAAAGTCGCAGGTACTAGAGCAACCCCAACCACAAACCCTTTTGGGGAAACCCAACATAGAGATATTTGTCACACTTAGTGTATTTTCTTTCTTCTGCTGAGCCTTTGCATGAGGTGCGAATAGATGGTGACTTTACCAGTATTGAAGAACAGCTCAACCTATTCCCTTAGCTTTAATCTCCAGGTGTGATTTAGCAGCACCCCTTTGGATCCCACACATGAAGTTAAAACTGCCAGGCAGCAAGGTGCTTGGGGGTAAAGCCCACGGGTTTGGAGTCTTACCCTGCCTCAGACTTTGTACACACATACTTTGATCATGAATGCAAGCCTATATCAGTGTCCTATGGTGGTCCCTGATTGAATGATGTACTAGTAGTAGCCCCAGTCTTTTGTGGCTCCCATACGCATTGTACCCATCAGGAGGAGAGTGAGCATGAACATGAAAAATGATCCCATCCTTGAGAGAAGGCAGTTTGGCTTCAACCATAGCAGGATTATAGAACAACCCACAGGGGAATACACAGCAGAAACACAGGATTTTTAAGGTCTTCTCTATTAATCATTGATACATCAGAGAGCAGGGAAACTGCTCCAGCTAGGAAGCTGGTGACGATCTTTTCTCTTACAGGACAATCGTGGTGTCATTATCAGGATCCCTGATATACCTCCACTCCTGGGCTGCTGTTTTCTTTACCTGGTTATAATGGGTCCATGTGGGAATTTCTTCTACTTGAACTGTCATGGGAATGGTCATAATAACTGTGAATAGTAGCTTCCATCTAGGCTTAAGGCTCACTCTTGCCAGTCCTCAGTGTGGACTGAATCTCCCAGGGAAAAGGGGTACAGAGCACTAGATATGCTAATGGGTGCTCTTTCTAATATCCAAGCAGCTATATTCTGGGAAGCTTTTCTAGCTCCACTAGTTGCTTTGCTAGGGTCAATGCCCCTGTCTCCCTAATTGGGTGTGCCAATCCTCTCAGAACTGGAGGGGGCCTACCAAATAAGATCTTATAAGGCAAGTGGCTTTATGAGAGATACATCATATCCAGAGAAGCATGATGAATAAGACCTGAACCCATGGGGGTCTTGTTTCTTGGCCAAGTTTTCTTACCCTGTCTTTATTGTTGTATTCATCCTCTCTACCTTTTCTGAGTTTTGGAGTCTATAGACCACCTGCAGGTTCCAAATAATTCTCAAAGTTTGGTGCCACTCCTTGGAACACTGAAGTCACAAAGGCAGGGCCATTCTTAAAGTCATAGTAAGGAATGATTTCCTGTAGCAGCTTCTTGGTCACATCTGGAGCCATTTCAGTTTGGCAAAGGAAGTCCTTCACCCAGTCACAATAGGTGCAGACCAGAGGTAGCAGAAGCCTCCACATTTTGGGAGCTCTGTGGAATCTACCTGGATGTATTAGAAGAATCATTCTCCTGCCTTTTGTACTCTTGCTGAGATCCCAGGTCTCACCTTAGGGATGTTTTGGATACAGGTGATGCAGCATTGAATGGCTGGCCTTATCAGGGCTATCGCTGTTGCCCAGTCTTATCCTTAATACATTGTGTCAACTTGAGAAGTTTAGAAGTTTAACTGAGTAACTCAGCAGGGAGCCAGGGTTCTTACTTTGTAAATATCCTCATCCTATGCAAAAGAGGGCAAGGAAATTTTGTGAGTGTTACACCCACCCTGGGAAGGGGGAGGTGGCCTGTGTACAGTTTGGGGGTAGAGAAGAGGCTTGTGTTCTCTCTTTTGTTCTGGCTGCTGCCTTGAAGTGTATGCCACTCTGCTTTAGAGCCAGCTGATTATGGACTGAAACCACCAAGAACTGTAAGCTAAATAACCCTTTTTATCCCTAATTTTGGATGTCAGGTGTTTGTCTCAGCAACTAGAAAAAAGTGACCAAGACAGAATTTGGTGCCAGGAGTGAGGTCGTTGCTGGGACTGTACCTGACCATGTGGTTCAAGAGCCTTTGGGAATGGCTTGTGGGAAGAGTTTGGAAAGGTTCAGAGATATCACCTGAAAGAGAAGCCCTGGAACAGCTTAGACTGTTCTGTAGGGGAGATTCTGGTCAGAACTCAGGAGACCAGAAGGCTGATAGAAATCCGGCCAGTAGAAACCAGGCTCGGGAGATTTCTGCTGGAAATAAGGATTGCATTGGGTGCTGGACTCCAGTTGATGTATGTTATGGCTTGGCAGAAAGTTTGTCTGTATTTTGCCCATGTCCAGAGACTTTGCCTGAGACTGAGATTAAGGATGGTGGACTGATTAATCTGGCAAAAGAAATATCAAGGCAGTTGAATGTTGAGGCCATGGCGTGGCTATTGTTTGGGGCTTTTAGCCAGGTTTACATTGTGAACCAAGAGCACAGAACTCAGCAGGGTGATTTGACACAAGTGTTTGACCAGAAAGGATGCTCCAATAAAGCTATAGACTGTAAAGATAAAGTTGAGAGCTTGATTGCTGAGGAACAGAGAAAGAGAAAAGATGACCTGAAGGCAGTGCGAAAAGCAGCAAGTCTTGAACCTTTGCAGCTTCCAAACTGCAAAGGTGAAAGACTTTGCTTTGAGAAGAAAGCCTCAGAGCACCCTGTTCCAGAGTGGCGGCAGAGGCCCCAAGAGGTTCCAGAATGGTGGCAGCATAGAGAATCTGCTCCTCACAATCATGTTCAGAGTGCCCAGCAATCCAGGCACTCGACCCCTAGAGCCAAGAGAGTGGAAAGTCTGGCTACTGGTCCAGCTGGCAGCAGACCTCGGCATCATCCATGTGGTGCTGGTTTTAGGCGCACACAGAATGAACAAGTTCTGAGGTTGAGAAGGCTTCCACCCTGACTTCAGAGGGCCTGGGAGGCCAAGCAGAGTACCCCTGAGAGGGCAGTGTGTGAAGCTGTGAGTGTGAAGCCAAAGGTGCACCGGAGACCCCAGAAGTTTGGAAAAGCCAGGAACGTGGATCATCTAAGGAAACTGCAATGGGGGAGCAGAGCCAGCATAGGAGAGATGCCATGGGATTGGTGACCACTAAAAGTGTCATAGAAGTGGAGCCACACAAGCCCTTTGGAGCTCACAATTTGCCACAGATTGCTTCAGATACTGAACAAGCAACTATAGGATTTAACATTTGCCCTGTTGGATTTTGGACTTGCTTTTTTCCCAATCTTTGGTACTCTCCTGTTTGTAAGTTTTGGAATGAAAAAGTTTATCTTGTGCCATTGCATGTTGAAAGTGTTTAACTTTGTTTTCATTTGTACAAGGGCATGCAGCTAAGAGTGTGCCTTACATTTCAGAGACTTGGGACTTAAATTTTTCAGCAATGCCGAAACTGTTTCAATGCTGAAACTGCTAGGACTTTGGCAACTCTTGCAGATGGACTAAATGCCTTTTGCATAAAGGGATGTGCATGAGTCTTTGGGTGTCCAAGGACAAAATGTTGTGTTTCTAATGCAATGTTGATAGACTTAATGCTGGTTCTTAAGGATTGTTAAAGTTGTGTTATAATGTTCAAGTTGCAAAAGGGTAAGAATTAGCATGTCTTCGTATCTGGAGGCTGATTTAAAGAAGTATGACTGGTTGCCAAGTTGACAAGGGGTGGATGTTATGGTTAATACATTGTGTCAACTTGAGCAGTTTAGAAGTTTAACTGAGAGATTCAGCAGGGAGCCAGGGTTCTTACTTTGTAAATATCCTCATCCTGTGCAAAGGAAGGCAAGGATATCTTGGAAGTGTTTCACCCACCCTGAAGGTTTTGGTGGGGGTGGCCTGTGTACAATTTGAGGGTAGAGAAGAGGCTTGTGTTCTCTCTTTTGCTCTGGCTGCTGCCTTGAAATGTTGCCCCAGTGCCATGCCACTCTGCTTTGGAGCCAGCTGATTATGGAGTGAAACCACCAAGAACTGTCAGCTAAATAAACCTTTTCTTCCCTAATTTTGGGTGTCAGGTGTTTGTCTCAGCAGCGAGAAAAAGGTGACCAAGACACCCAGGCAAAGTAG
The DNA here is from genome assembly GCA_004365215.1 of Cuniculus paca. NCBI lineage: Eukaryota > Metazoa > Chordata > Mammalia > Rodentia > Cuniculidae > Cuniculus > Cuniculus paca. Next base: position 12,044 of record RJWT010020402.1, read on the forward strand.
AAGTAGCAACTGAGCAGATTCTCTAGTTTTTCCCTGCCTAAGTGAGCGATCTCATGAGCTGCCTGTACCAGACGGGGCCCCAAGGGCACCTGTGAGAATCCTTGTATCTAACTGGAGTTTCCAACAACTTGAATCCAGCCATTCTCTGTTCCCAGCATGAAGGACTCCTACATGATTGGGAAGAGGCCACAGAGCATGTCCACTCTTCACCTTTCAGCAAGCTATACTATCCATACAGCCCCTGAGTTCATTTTTCTTGTCTCATCCATTGAACCTCTTCAGGTATATGTACTGGTTCCTCACCTGGCTACCAGAGGACTGTGGGAATTAGTGCAGCCATCTGACCTCATGGTAGCAGCCTTGGTCTTCTGCTCATCTCTCTCATTTCTCATATGTTCCTCAAGTCTCTTTTTCCAACGTCCTCAGCAGTGAATAACAGAGATCTCTCTAGGAACCCAAGCTGCTTTGAGCAGAAGGATATCTTGGGGTACTTGATTTCTTTGCCCCATGCCAAAAACAGACCATTCTCCCTATATAGGGTCTCATGTATGTTTAATGTTAGGAAGCCATACTTAGTGTCAGTGTAGATATTCAATCTTTTTCCTTTTCCTAACTCCAGCACTTGGGTCAAGGAGATCAACTCTGCTGTTTGTCTTGAGGTCTCCGTGGAAATGGTTAGGATTCTGTGACCGTTTCTACAGTGACAGTTGCATAGCCAGCCTACTTACTCTCTTCCTCATCTACATGGCTGTTCCCATCAGGAACAACTCCAAATCAGGCTACTGAAGGAGCTGGTTGTGAAAGCCTGGTCTGCTGGAGCGGACATGCTCTATGGCCTCCTTCCAATCATGTAGGAGTCCTTAATGCTGGGGACAGAGAATGGCTGGGTTCAAGTTTTTGGAAATGCCAGTTAGATATGAGGATTTTCACAGGTCAAGCTCTGATACTGGGTCAGGGGTGAATTAGTGAGTCATCCATAAGAGTGACCGCTGGATAAGTAACTTGCAGCCACAAATCCTGGCTTACAGTTAACTTGTCAGCTACTAGGGACCTTGCCATGATTCCCAACTACCTGTATGAGGGCTATGGCAAAAGGATGAAATAAGAATCAGAGACTAATTTAGTATGATGCATGATGGGGGGCTGGGTCATCAATGCCTCAGGACAGGCAGAGACCAAGATATTCCAAACCTGTCACTATTTATTGGGTATATACAATGTAGGAGGGCTAGTGGAAGATTCTTCAAAGTCAGCTAAAGATTCAGAGGTCAATGACTCAGCAGGCCAAAGGATAATTCTGGGATGGCTCAAGAATGAGGAGATAATCTTATGATAAGAAGGATCTTGTTCTAGAGTGTTCTAATCTTAGTAGTTTTGGTTTGAGTGGGTGGGAGAGGATGGCCTATCCTAAAAGAGTTAATGGGAAGTCTCAAAAGGGTGATACCATAATCCCAAACTTAGATTTATCCCTTAGGGAAGTATGCAAAATTCATCATTGTGAATTTGTTGTCCCCAGCAGTCACCCTCCTTGGCCAGAGGAGCAGTTGCAGTGACAACTCTTAGGCAAGGGCACCAACCCTGTGCTTTCTCATCTAGCTGTTTTGACTGATAGGTCACTGGTCTTTGCCAGCAACCACGGGTCTTGACTGGCACCCCAATGGCTGTTTTTTTTGTTCAATCACATAGACAGTGAAGGACTTGCTCAGGTCAGGGAGGCCTAATGCCAGCCCCTCCTGAAACTTATCATTTAGGGCTTTTAAGGCAGTCTGTTGTTCTTTTCCCCAGTTCAAGGGTTCCTTTTCTCCCAGCTTTGTGGCTTCATTAGAGGAGTTTTTCCAGAATGGCATAGTTAGGGATATACATTGTACAGAAATTCAGGAATTCTCACTATTGTCCCTGAGTCTTGGGTTCAGGTATGTTCTGGATCACTGCTGTCCAGGCCACCCTCAATGGCCTCTCTCCTTTGCCTGGATGGAATCTCAAATACCTGATCTCAGCACAGCACAATTGTGCCTTTTTCTAAGACACCTTCTATCCCTTCCAGCACAGATGCCAAGCAGTTCTTCCATACCTCTCTTACATCCCTCATGCATTTTGTGTCCCAGGTGGAAGTCGTCAGCACACTGTAAAAAAGTACATCCCAGTTTCTGCTCTAGAAACAACTGGAGGTCTTGGGCCAATGCTTCCCCCAAAATAGTTGGGGAGCTTTGTGGTAGTCTAGCCCAGGTGGACTAACTGCATTGTCTAGTACTATCAATCCCCACTGGAAAGCAAATGTCAACTGACTGTTTCAGGCTAGGCAAATGTTTGGAACAGTGGGGCGTAGGGTCACTGTATCCTTGTCCACTGCTTAGAAATCCTGGACTGAGCAGTAGACCCAGTTTTTGCCTGCTTTACTGGGAAGGGAGTTCCAGGGTAAGTATCAAAGAACAAGGACCCTATAACTGCAATCGTTCAAGGTGTGGTTGGATTCCTTGATGGGCTTCCAGTGGTATTGTGTATTGTCATTGGGCGACAGCTGGGTCCCAGGTTTAAATTCTACTTTGACTGGGGGCCAATTGACAGCTAGGCCAAGTGGATTGTCCTCTTCCCTCTTGGGGTCATTGTCTAAGCAAGTTTTTGTCTCCACTGGGGACTACTGGAGCTCACCAGTCATGGAGTCTCCATTCTTCCTCCTGAAGGACAGTCAGAGCTGAGATCAGTTGTGGTTGTAGCAGCTGGAGCTGCATTCTGCTGGCCCTGAAGTCAATTTTTGCCCTCAACTTGGCCAACAAATCCCTCCCTAAGAGAGGAACTGGGCAGTCTGGCATATACAGGAACTGGTTTATCACCTTGTGACCTCCTATCTTAAAAGTCCGTAGCTGATGAAAGGCTTGAGCTTTCCATCACACTGTGGCCCCTTTAATACTAATAGGCTGATGGCCAGTAGTAGATGTCATAGACCACCCTTGTGTCTATCAGGAATTTTCCTTCCTTGTTCGCCACCTTTGCATAGACCATGGGCCCCATGAGGAATTGGGAACCCAGTCCCTCTCAGTCCTCAGAGAGTGAGTTTTATCCTACTGTGAAAGCAGAGGCAGACTCCTGTGGACCCTCAGCCATCTTTCTCTCTAGCTTTGGGCATTCACACTTGTAATGGCCCTTTTCCTTGCAATAGGAGCACTGGTCCTTTTCTAGGGGTGAACATGGCTTTCAAGAGCGATTCTCTTCCTTTTTTTGGTTTCCTTTATTTGTGCCTTGATTCTCTGCTTGTTGGTCTAACTTTCAGGACTGTGGTGATGAGGTCGGCCTGTTTCTTCATTTTTGTGCAGCCTCTCTGTGTTCCTCCACATCTCAATTGACAAATACTTTGGCAGCAACTTCCAGTAGTTGGGCCACTTTTATACATGCAAAACTTTACAGCTTCTGGAGTTTTCTGTAAATGTCCCCAGCACTTTGGCTCACAAAGGCAGTGTTAATCACCCTTTGGTTCTCAGGGGGCCTCTGATCAAAGGTACACCTCAGAGCAGTTTCAGGAATGAGTTTGGGATTTCATGTGGTCTCTTGTGGGTTCTCTCCCACCTTGGTGATGTTGGTCACTTTTTGGTCCCTTTGATTCAATCCATGTAGCAGAGCAGTATGACAGTCAGTCAGTCAGTCAGGTCATATCGTTGGGGATATTCAGGTCCCAGTTTGGGCCTTCCTCAGGGTGCCATTGTCTAGCATAGGTGTTTTGCTCAAGGAACCTGCTGCAGTGTTCTCTTCCAGTCACTTAGTAGCAATAATCAGGACACTCTGACAATCCTCTGTGCTACAGAGGATGATCAAAAGCTGATGGCAGTTGGATCAAGCGGAGTTATGAGTCTGAAAAGTGGACTGGAGCAGGTCAATGAGTGCTAGTGGTCTCTTGGTATAGGAAGGTTTATTTCCAATCTAATATATCAGTGGTGGTGAAGGACTAGTAAATAAAAGTCATGGGTCCTGGGGTCACTGACCTGTCATTGTGGACTGTTGAGGCCTCCCTTGTGACCTCCAGCCAAGGGAGCTGAATTTCCATTTGGGAAATTTCCACCCTCAAGACATCTCAGTTGTTGTCAGGGAGGTGGGAAATTCTGGAAATGGAAACTTGGGACTGAAATGCAATCCTGACCAAGAGTGAGGTTGAGTAGGAACACATGATAGTACTGGAAGCATTGGAGGGGAGACTTCTTGATTCAGTAGTGGGGCAGCCCCAGGACCAGCTGAAGGTCTCTGGCTCCAGGCTCAGGTTGGTATTCCCCGGGTAAAAGGGGGTGGTTGATCTAGAAGTGGGTCCTCCAAGTCACCCAAGAAAAAGGGATAATGTTTTTTTGAGAGGCTGTTTGTTTGAGCAGGCTACAATGGCAACCAGAACTCAGGAAAGGGGCTCCGTGAACCCTCAACCAAGGGAGTTAACAAATAGCTAGTTGTAACCATGAATCCACATAAAGAAACTTATTTGGGTGTCTAGATAAACTCCTGCTACAACCTGCCAAACCCTGTGAACCAAGGCACTTTCCAATGAGCCCAGGTCACCCAATCTGACAGGATGGCCATTCCATTTCACAAAGGGTATGGAGTTTCCCAGGAATGCATTTCTCCCCATAGTCTCTATGAATTCATTTCTTCAAGTTTTTGATCATGACTTCTAGTGATGTGAACTCGCTCTGAATCCCTCCCATAGTTCCTGCCATTCACAAAGATAGACAACAGAAAGAGACTCCAATTGCTTTGTGTGTCACCAGTCAGTCTCCTTGTGGAGATATTTCAGGACTTTCTTAGCATTGGTAGATGATAGGTAGTGATTCTGGCTATCATGGCAGTGCTGCCCTAAGCCGTTCAAGGATAGCCATGGAACCATGGTTCAAGACTACTGTACTCGCTTCAGCCCTTTGCACTCAAACCAGAGTTTGGAGTGTGTTGTTCATCTCATTCATATATATTCATTCACTGACACATTCCATTAATGCTCTCACCCACCAATAGCGGCCAGAGTCCTGGCTTCACTGCACTACAGCAGTTACTTCAGGAACACAAGAGGGTGATCAGTCCTCTCCAGGAGATCTTCCCTATCATCTCGCTCCAAAGTGGGGCCCCAGACCTTATCTTGTTTCAGACATCTGTCAAATGCTGTTTGGTCCTCTCTGTGTAAACCCTTCTCAGACAGGGAGCCAGGGCCCTCAGTTGGCCAAGCAGGGAGCCCTGTCACACAACAGGAATTGTTCTGTTAGTATGAGCTTGGCATTTAGCAGGAGTTTGCCATTGGATTGGTCAAGTTCCCTGCTCTGCCCATAGAGGATGCAGTGTACCATCAGTGGTTGTGTAAGATTCTAGTGTTCTTGGTCAGGGAACCAAATGAAGCAAGAGGTGAGTAGGATCCCAAACAGAGCAATGGGACACAGAGTAAGATGAAGAAGCAGCTTTATTGCTGGTAGCTCTGCAAGGGACTCACATCACTCTGAAAGCCCCAAGAAAGGCTTTGATCTCACTTTTATATGTTTTGTTTTGGTTTGGTTTGGTTTGGTTTTCCTAGGAGACAACCTCTTACTGCTGGGCAACGTCAGGTGTGATTACAGAAGAGAGGAAGAAGAAAGGCAGAAGAGGGAGCAGGGAACTCTGGCAAGAATTTCCAGAGATGATATGTTCCATTGCAAAATGATCATGGGTTACTTTGCAATTGAAACCACAGGCATAGGCTGCTAGCTACCAGAGACACAGGGTGGGGGGCAGTTTCCTTGGTTTCCTCTCTCATCTTTATTTATAGGAAGAAGCAATCTAGTAACTGGAGTTAAAACCAACCAACAAACAAACAAACAACAACAAAAGAAACAGCCCTGCCATTCTTCTCCTGCTGCTGTGCGGCTTTCATAACATCCTACTGCCACTCTGCAGGGAG
>RJWT010020403.1:0-17984 GCA_004365215.1 Cuniculus paca
GTGTGAGGGGAGGAAGCCTTCTACATTGTTGATGGGAATATAAACTAGAACAACCTGTATGGAAATCAATATGGAGATTCCTCACAAAACTGAAACTAGAAATTCCATTTGACCCAGCTATTCCCACAGGTATCTTGTTTAAAGAGTTAAAAACATCATACATGAACAAAGGAACTAAGATGTACTATGCACATGTACCAACTCCATACAGAGAATGTGAAGATTATGTGGTGCAAATATGTGCTAATAAAGATATAAATAAATAAAATTTAAACTAGGTTTTAAGTGTTTTTTTACTTATCCAAAATAATGAAGTCTTGATAGCAAATTATGCAATAGGACCACAAACATTAGGTTAAACGTTAGATCTAATAGATCCCACAAATAAATATAAGCCATTATTCAATACATAAGGTCCATTAATAATGTAATTACAGTGTGCTGGACTGGTATAGCAATAGTTAGCAACAGAGATTAAAAGTTATGGAAGAAAATGAATAAATTATATATGAATAAATATTTGTGAATAAAAAGCACTTCTAACCCTGAAGACATTGATGACAACTGTGTCAAATAATAAATGGTAGATAATTCATGCCCTTACATTGTAAGTAATATCTTATATAAGTAGTTACACATGGCAATTATAGGTTTTTGTTAAAATACATAATTTTAGCTACAATGTTTGTTGATTTATTTGACATCAATTTAACCACTCTCAAGGGAAGAAGGGAAGAAATATTAATGGCTGTGTTCAGTTCCTTCCATTATCTACAGCCTACAAAAATCACATCTCCTTTGGACTCTGTGTATTAAGTCTACGCTTCATGGTTTGGTACTTGTATTTCTTTGTTTCTCTTTTTTTGTATGTGTATGCATTTTTTTTGCATATATTACAAGTGATAGAAGGGCTAGTTCTCACTTTGTATTTCTCTGGCACTCAGCAGTGTAGTAAAGATAGGTTATGCTTAGTAATCATCAGTTTATTGGATCACTCAGTGAGATAATCCACGTGCTTTAACATATTTGCTTCTTTATAAACCAAAGCAATCCTTAAGAGCAGTCTTATAAATAATATATGACGATCCCAATATTTTCTATTAGAACCTTTTCTTTCCTTACTGGGCTTTAAATATCTTCTAGAGACCCTGAAAGTGGGCTGAATCTTTCACTTTTTCTTTGTTCAAAAAATTTCTAATTCGCAGGAATAAAAATAATCTTTTACATAAGCTGGCAAAGCCACCATTTTATTATCTTCTAAACAAGCCACAGCCTGATCAAATTATCCTGGATAACATCTGCACAAATCTTAAACTGTCTATAGAAGTCGCAATGGGCTGACATAGCTAACTATTTCCAAATCTTTTGCACACCTCTGATATTTTTATGGTTTGTCATCTCCCACAGAGTGCTTCTTTCAGTCTGTTGCTTGCTTTCTACATGAAAACTCACTTTGATTCTCTCCTGCTGCTTATGAGTAAACTCCCTGATGTGTTGCAATTTATTGTGATCTATTTTCCTCTTTCCAATAAAGACAATTTTTACAGATCCTCTCATAGTGACCAATGTGAAAGAAAACTTTCAAAGTGATGTTAGTGAAAACCAAAGCATTCAGTTGGCACTAAATAAATGATGTGTTACTATAAATATTTTATTAAATCAGCATTTTAATACAGGCAATTTTAAACGGAAACCATAATTAGGCAGTGGAAGCAAGCAGTGGCAATAACAAAAGGAACTTACAGTTTTTTTCTACTTTTATACACTCCACAACAATTTTTACTTTGCCTAACACAATTGTCTAGAATGATGACTCAGTGAACCAAATGAGGATGTGAGCAAAAGACATAGGAAGGTAATTCGTGAACAAGGTCATTATTCATAACCTAACTCTGGTTCACATCTCCAATCTTTCAATTCCTTGTATTTTTGCCATAATCGCCTCAATATAGCCTTTTCACCATTCCATCTGTATAGATTAACCTACACATTATGCTCCTGGGAAGTTCATCTTCATCTCTGTAAATTAGTCCAGGCATCCAGCTACCTAGAATCTTTCCAAGCCTGCTCACTAACCACCACCACTCCCTTACCACTGATATGAAATTTATCACCTTACTTCTTGATGTTAATTGTGCAAATATTTTCTTACACACATTTCTCCAAAGTTTGCTCATTTGTTTATGTTCTTATGTCTCTTATTATGATAGTTTTGTTGCCAGGGTCCATGCCTTCTGGATCTTTTAGTGCATGCTCCCTATTATAGTTTATCAGGAAAGTCAATTGCTCAGTTAATATTTGTTGAATGTTAATGTCATGAGGACTTGAAAAATCTTTCGACTTGCTGTCTTATCCTCACCATACCTGACATAAATTGAGAGTCAGAGAAACTTGCTTAACTCTCAAATATCAGCTGTAGTTGAGCAGACAGCCAGGGACAGCAATTTTTCCACTAACAGGTTATTTGGGAAAGCACAGTGTAGAGAGGCTGTATGATTGCTTTTTGAGTCTAAAGGAGAGAATGGAAATGACAGTGCATGAGTATTGACATATGCTCTCTCACCATTCATATTCATCTGAAGAGTAAACACCAAAGGCATGACCCATGAAGGAAAGAATCAATACACTGGACTTCATTAACATTAAAAACTTCTGCTTCTCAAAAGATACTGTCAAGAGAGAGAAAAGACGAGCCACAGACTAGGAGATTCAAAAACAATTTTACAAAAGGCATATCTAAAAAATTGTTATTCGGAATATCCAAAGATCTACTAAAACTCAGCAATAAGAGAAGAACTCAAGGGCCAGGGATTTAGCTCAGTCGCTTAAGCGCCTGCCTGGCAAGTGTGAGGTCGTGAGTTTGATCCCCAGTGCCGCAAAAAAACAGAAAACAACTCAAGTACAGACGAACAAACACACACAATTGGAAAGCAAGTATATGAAAAGCTGTTCCACATCATCTGTCATTGGAGAAATGCAAATTAAAAGAAGGAGAAAATACTGCACATTAGTGGAATGGGTGAAATCCAGACCACCAGCAACACTGAGTGCTGGTGAGGATGTGGGAAAGCAGGTCCTCTTATTCACTTCCTGTGGGAATGAAGACTGGTACAGCCAGTTTGGAAGAGAGCTTGCGAGTTTCTTTCAAAACATACTTTCATCATATAACACAGCAATCCTTCTCCTTGATACTTTCTCAAAAGAATTAAACACTTATGTCCATAGGTGGAAGAAGAAAAAAAAAAAACTACAGACAAATGTGTATTGCAATTTTATTTATTGTGGTCAAAACTTGAAAGCAACCATGATGTCCTTCAGTAAATACATGGATATTGAGTTCCTCCAGGCAATGGTATACTTTTTAGCACAGGAAAAGAGTTACCAAGTTTCTTCCATGAAAAGACATGGAAAAGGCATATCTAAAAAACTGTCATCCAAAATATTCATGAAAAGACATGGAAGAAACTAAAATGCCTTCCTGAAAAGACATGGAAGGAACTAAAATGCCTATAACTAAAATAAAGAACTGAATCTGAGACAGTTTCATATGATGCCAGCTATATGGCAGTCTGGAAAATCAAAACTACAAGACCATAAAAAGATCAGAGTTTGTCAGTGGGAAAAGGAAAATGAGTAAGTAGAGCATAGACAATCAAGGCTGTGAAACTATTTAGAATGATGGGTCCATGTCATTCTACTTTTGTCTAAACCCATAAAATGTAGATAAAGAGTGAACCTGAATGTAAACTATAGTTTCTGGGCTATGATGTGTCATTGTAGGCTCATTAATTACAGCAAACATCATTCTAGTACAAATACTGGTATCGGGATGATATCGCTGGGATGTGGTGGAGGGTATGTGGTAAATCCCTCTGCTTTCCACCTAAGTTTGTTCTGAATCAAAAACCGCTCTAAAAATAAAGTTATTTTTAAAAATCTAATTTTCATTCTAATAGTTAGAAAAAATTAATCAAATATATTAAGTATAGGCTATTTTAATAAATAAAAATTCATTATTGTAAATTTATATAAATAAAAAATGAGACATTACACTAAGCAAAGAATTTATTAGATTAGCTAGCTCATTAATAGATCAGATAACTTTGTGTTTTGTCATTAGAGTATAATAGTCTATGTGTATAAATGCTTCTTAAAGATGACAAAGTGTCTTAATTAGGTGAAACGTGTATTTTTCTTTTCTTTTTTTTTTTTTTTTGTGGCACCAGGGATTGAACTCACGACCTCACACTTGCCAGGCAGGTGCTTAGGCTGCTGAGCTAACTCCCCAGCCCTGAAACATGTATTTTTCAATATGAAAAATGTATATATTAAAGCCCACTTTTAACAGGCAATGTCAAGAAAACCTTGAGTCTTCTGTGGATCACTAGTGCATTTTTAACAACATAATTCAAATGAAACTTGATAAATGCATCTATAGAGACAACAGTGATTTGGAACTCGAAGAACTAAAAAGTAGATTTTTTTTAAAAAAAAATTTCTTAAAATAGTAAGTTTGAATGCTATCACTGAATACCACTATAAAAGGAAAACAATTTTCACTGTGAGATACCTTGAAAGCATAAAAGGGTATTCAGTAATTTCCAAATCAAAAATGTGATAGAGGAAAAGAGATCATAGCTGTTCCCAGAATTATTCACTGAGTGTTTATGCAAAGGATCTGATACCATGGTGAAAATCTCTGTTAGGTCTCTGTGGGTTTCAATGAATTGTGTTAATAGACTCGCGGAGTAATCAAATTATGCTAATTTAGAAGAGACATCCCAACCTTTTCATGTAAGGTGTTCATGAGTGATTTCCTCTATTTTCCTTTTTGTGATCAGATTCACAACATGAAGTGTCATTAATCACATATGATAATGACACTCCCACCGTGATTTATGGAGAAGGCTAAAGCAATCCTGACATCTGACAGTAGTTACAGTTATTTAATCTTGTCCCTATGAACATGTTATTGTGTTTCATTAACTTGAGTTGTTTTGTGAATTTCAATAGTATTCACATACAAATTTTATCACATCATAAAGACAATAATAACTCAAATAATAGAAAATAAAAAATTTCAGAATAAACTTATCTTCCTTTCCGGAGAGTCATTAAAAATTTCAGAAAACATAATAATATATACATATATATATATATATATATATATATATGTATTTGTGGAAGGGTGTTTGTTCAACTGTCCTTTTTTATAAGTATAAAATCACTGAAACAATGTTTGTCTGAAAAGATTGCCTAACAACAAATAGAGGCATACTGTACACATGTTAAAATAAGATAACATTCAGAAATCTACAGTATTGGATCCCAATTCAAGATTTGAGGCATCCACACACAGTAATTTTATAGAATGATCTATTAAAACAATTTATCTTGAATATAAAAGAATTTGATTAATGACTTAAAAATGATTGGTGAGCTAAGTATAAAATTTAACCTCAACAATGTTTTTGAAAGATAGATTTGGAGTAGAAAATTGTACAATGATAAAAAGCTAATTATTTTAGATGACTTATGAATGACTTGGTTCCTTTGCCACAGTAGTACTAGGAATTTATATATGACTTTAAGGATATAGTACAACCTACTAGAATTATGTTCAAGCAGAGTGGCTGAATTTTTAAAGTAATTCCCACCATTAAAATAGTTTGTTCTTGAACTATGCTTTGGTTTCTAGATAAAACAAATTTTGTTATGAATTACAAAGACAGAAGAGATAATAGATGGGAAAAATACAACTATGTTCATTGTACCTATTCTGTATTTACACAGAAAACATTGCTAAGTATCATTTCAACTGGATTTTAAATTGTCACAGAACCCTCTTAAAATTGATGTATACATTGCCTGTAGAATTTTTCAAAAGACGATTAAATACTAACATTACAATGTACCAAAGGAAACCTTAAAAAGTACAAAAGATAGTTCACCTGTGTGAATGATTTTTTTTTTTTTTTGAGACAGGGTTTCGCTATGCAGTTCAGGCTAGCCTAGGTGTGAATAATTCTTTCTAACTTCCTATCATCCCCACTCTGCAGAGTAGAAAAGAGACTCTAGAAGAAAGTATCACCACATAACAAGTGGCAGAAGATTAACATCCTTTACTCAGTCTACCCGAAACATGGAAGTCTTTTGACTGTATGATTTGTTATTTTATACCCATCTGCATACTGATTTTGAAAAGTGTAAAGAAAAACATGACATCATTGAAATTCTTTATATAATAAAATGCCTGACATTGCTCTCTCGACTTAGCAAGACCCTACCAATCTCTCTGAGATAGGTTTGGAAAGTTACAGTCTGTGGAAACTTTTCCATAAAAGAGGCAGAGATTTTCTTAACGGTATTCATTTCCCTCTACTCCAAGAGCCAGAAATTCACTCCCGAACACTCTCAGCTGACTCAATTTGTGATCACTTTGCAGCCTAAATTCCTTTCCAACTGTTACATGGCACTATGCCTTTTACAAAGGTGCTGCGCCAGTGTTTCTAAGACACACATGCCAATCAAACATAGGACTCAATAGAGAACACCGCAAATGCCATCTCTTAGCAGGATGTCTATTATCTCTGGCAGGAGCATGAGTTAACACCTAATAAGTCTTGAGTGCCAAAATTAAAATGATGAATTGTAGAAGAAAATGGAACCCACTAGACGTAGACATTTGATTCTGCCAAAGAGACAGGTTGACATCCAGGAAGCCCATGAAATCCATTACACATCAGATATCCTACTGCTCCTTAGTGACTCTGGAAGTTGAAGTGATTTAAGAACAAAATGATATCTTGTTCTTGTCTAAATTAGTTGTGTTACCCCAAAGTTAGAATTAGTTCAAATACATGCATGAGAGCCAAAAGGAGTAGTTAGATAGATTCCAAAGCCACATTCAAAGACTCATAAGAAGCAATGTTGCCTACTTCTTTCAAGTTGATTGGTAGCAGATTAGTTGGGAAGCCCTTTTCTTCCAGATTATGTAGATCTATACATTTTGATGTGTACTCCTGAATTTATATTTTAGTTCTTACAACCCAATAATTGGCATCTTAGAAATTTCACCCCCAAAAAAGTATTTCATCTAGTGATGAATACCACTCACTTGGTCAAGGAAAAAAGCGAAGTTATTCAGACAACTAAGTAGGGTCAAATTCAATTCCAAAGTAGCTCTTAATCTTAAAGCTCTGGATTTCATCAAGCTTTTCCTTTCTTTACTTCTCTCCCATGTCTATTTATATTGTGCTCCGAGTATAAAATATAATTATGGGCATTTATAATAACATATAATAAAATACCCATAGTAATAGTAGTATATATTTTATGACTAATAAACTTATATTAACTGTTTATATAGTCTGATTTTTCTCAGTAACACTGAACTTTTATATCTCCCTTAATAATTTATGCTTCAGTTGATGTGAAATTCATGACTAGCAAAATAAGATGAGATGTTCTAAGAACAAAAGGGACTTCTAGGGATGGACTGATCCTGCATCAATGGTTATCTGAATTTTTTTGACTCATAAGTACTTGTCATAGTCCATAGATAGTTCACAGATTGAAGTTACTTGTCATTATCTTCTCTCTTCTTTGGCTTGGTACCTGCTTTGGAATGAGAGTTCTTTTAGGACAGGGCTAGGAGTTAGTGCTGAATAAATATTTTCTGAGTGGAGGGATGGATAATTGCATGAACTCATATATCCCTTGGGTTGCTAAAACGATTTTGGCCAACCCTACTGATTTTCATTTTCATGCCTGGTTTGTCTTTAAAGATTTCTCATAGGAACTTATGCATTTGAGCAAGACCTTTTCTTTCAATCGTTCATTCATGACAACAGTCTCATTTTTATGTGTGGGCAAGAATGATTAAGGTCTCTCAGAGGAAATTATTTTAATTACCAAAATCAGAACAGCTTAATTGTAAATGTGCAATGCGAGCATTTTACAAAAGAGATTTGCTGCTTTTCCCTTTATTTCCTTCCTTTCTCTTTAATATTCTTCTAATTCACAGTAAAAATATTCCCAAGATTTCAAGATTCAGAGATTACATCTCTCTTTTCTATTTAATCATACTTAGGAAAATCTATAATTTTAATTCATGAAGTCTATGAGACCACTGATACTTATATCCAGTAATAATTCTTGGAACTAAATTGTAATCAGGTAATCAATCAACCTTTGGATGGATGATCTGAATTCTAAGACATGAATATGAAGAAACTATTCATTCCAGTATCTATGAAAACATTGTGGATATCTGTATCTTCATAGAGATAGATGATATAGATATTTAGGAGATATGGAGTAAAACCGAAGATTCTCTATTCTTCAGAAGATCTCGAGCAGCAATATCATGTAAAACATAGTGAAGAATAGGCTTCCCAATTTATATTTGGTCATTAATACTTCAATTGTCTACACTGTCTTTACATCTAGATGTTCTGATAAACCTACAAAATAGATATTATTCTGTTGGTAGCATCATGGTTAATTTTCTCAAGTGAAGAGGCAGGATTCTAGAAGGGCCTAGATGATATCTTTTTATAAAGCTACCAGACATTCAGGGCACCATTTAAAATAAAAGTGGGAGAAGTTGTAACACATATGGCTATTACCTAAACATCCCCATCATAGTAAAAGAGGAAAAAGTAATGTAACATCAGTGATATCTACCAAACACAAATCTCACTTGTGCTTGCTCTGAGGAATGTGGAAGCAGAGTATGCATGTTCCTTTCCCAATTACTAGTTTAAAGTCTTCAGACCAAGGAAAACTACTGTATAGGTCAATGTGACAACTTTACAATAACAGATACGGTGACATCTTAGGACAGAGGTTTTGAAAACAGACTGAGTAAAATACTGATTAGTCTGTCAGAAGCCTCCTAGAAAAGCATGTTGTAAGGAGTAGATTTAAGCAAGTTTCAAAAATGGTAAGAAAGATGGTTTAGGAGCAAAGAGAAAGGTGAAGGAGTTTAAGAAATGGCAGAGAGACCATCACAAAAACTTTCCTAGAAAGCAAGATGAAGAATTCTCTTCAATAAAACTGGGCACTGAATTGAGACTAAAGATTATGGGCAGCAAAATGAGTGAGAAATGAGAGACTAGAAGACTAGAAGAAATGACTGCTGAGGCAAAAATTTCTTCAAGAGGTTACGAGGACATCTGAGTATTTTCAACAGGGAGAAAATTGATAGAAAACTTCTATCTGCAGCCTCAAATTCTTCCTTTGTCTCCATTTCAGCCTTTATACTTTATACTTTTCTGGGGCAGTCAACAACCCTACAAACTAATCTATTGAAAGCTGACTTGTGGATTTCTTGTGAACCAAATCTGGGAGAACTGACTCTACTTGGGAAGATCACAATTTAAATTTCAGCAGAAAAATAAAGAAAGGGAAAAATATGTAAATAGGAAGTGACACAGAAAGAAAACAATGTGCAGTGAGGCTTCCAAGGAATTGTGTTCCTTGAAATTATTAAGGTCAGCTTTCAATAGATTAGTTTGTAGGGTTGTTGACTACCCCAAAAAAAGTGTAAACACTGAAATGGAGACACAGAAAAAATTCGAGGCTGCAGATAGAAGTAATCCGTGAACTTTCTCCGCTTTGAAAATACTCTGATGTACTCATAACGTCTTGAAGAGATTTTTTTGACTCGGCAGCAGAGAGTAGATAGAAAATGACACCGTGTAGCTAAAATTATGGGAGGCTGACATTAAATTGTCTGGCCCCCTGAAATTGTGTCAAAGTTGTGTTCAGAAAACTGTTAAGCTAGGTCCGGGGATCTGGCTCAGCGGTCTAAGCGCCTGCCTGGCAAGCTCAAGGTCGTGAGTTCAACCCCTGGTGCCGCAAAAAAAAAAAAATAAATAAAATAAAATAAAAAATAAAAAAAAATAAGAAAACTGTTAAGCTAATCTTCCTGGTTGTCTTGAGGGAAATGAGTTAAAAATCTCACAGTAAATCAGTTTAAATATTCTAAATTAATTTAGTGGGTGGAATTACAGAATAAGGCTAAGTCAGCTTGCTGGCACAGTGGTACATGTGCCCAGGAAGAAGCTTCCTATGTTAAGAAGACAGAAGCTGCTCCAGAACTATCCACTTCTGCCACATGGATATGATCTTCCAGATTCCGATAGGAAACAAGAAGTCACATTTGGCAGAATGGTGACAAAACTAATTCCATGATGCTCATTTAAGAGTTAACAGTGAGTATTCAACATGATATGATCTTTCCCATGAGAACCTTTGTCTTGGTGGTGACAGAGGATGGGAGGATGAGTGTCACCTTTGACAAGGTGCTGAGGTGTCCCTTTATGCAAGTAAATAGCAATTCACTAAAACTAATTTTCCTGTCCCCCCCCCGCCCCCATAAAATTTATGCTAAAATGCCTTGGGAGAAATCTAAGAGGTGAAATATTTCAGGTTGTTACTGAAAAGTACCTTGTATACAACAACGACAAGAACAAAAATAGTGAAATGCCCTCAGATCCATCTAAACAAAAGTGAGCAATGGGGGTTTGAGTCATTTAATCTAGCGATGAACTACTGTCAGGAGTACTAGAACTGGTTTTGAAGAGCTAAATATCTCATAGAAGCCCCCCATAATCATAATTTGCCACTTATTTATTTAGTTTACTGCTAATGCTAACACCCATAGATACTTGCCAACTGCCGTATTAATTAGTTCCCTCCACTTCCCTGGGGCAGATTGAAAATAACAGAGTAATCCATCTGTGATGATCTGCAAACTCCCCAGTGCTCATCACATTTAGGAATCCTGGTAGCATCACATATAGGGCTTTAGAGACTCTGGAAGAACAAATCTCTCAATAAAGTGTCTACATTATTTATGTTAGAGTTCTAATCAGGGATAAAAATGCACTATGCAAGGACAGAAGGTTTCTCTCTTTACTTTTTAACCAGAGGAACTAAAGGAATAATCAACTGCAAAAGCTTAGATTTTCTTGGATGAGTTCCCTAAATTTCTTTACCTTAAATAAGAGAATAATGTACTGAAACTACACCTGCACACTATTTAATTCATTAGCTCCTACACATGAGTCCATGAAGTTGTCACTAGTCCAAACCAAGTCAAGCTGTATGTACAAAATACACACTGTTTGATTCTGCATTTCATATAATAATCTAAGAGAACCAATATTTCAGGAGCAGCTGATTGAAAAAAAATTAACAACAGAAAAAAGTCTTTCCAAAAAAAGAAAAAGAAAACTATCTTCAACTTTATCTGGACAGTAATGAATTATGTGGTTTTAAGTCATTTAATTTAGTGATGGGAACCTTTTCATGAGTATTAGGACCATTTTTTGATTCTGGGCATGGAGGTGACTATAATCCCAGCACTCAGGAGTCTGAGGCAGGAGGACTGTCAAGAGTTCGAGGTCAGCCTGGACTACATAGTGAGTTCCTGGTTGGTCTGAACTACATGACAAAACTCTGTCTCAACAAACAAACAGAAGGACCCTTTTTTGAAAGCTAACTATGTCAGAGGTCTTATATAAGGCTCTTTGAGCTTTTTATGGTAACTTATAGTCTGTTATTTTTTCCACAAAAAACTAAAATATACATTTGTAATTTTAATAGTTACATATTTAAGTGACAATGTTTTGAATTTATGGAGTTAAGGAAACATCATTAAAATAATTTCACCTGTTTCATTTTATCTTAATATACTTAGAGAAATTTTTAACTTTGGATGTGGTTTGCAGCATATTCTTCAATGGCACTGCCAGAGACCAGGGAGTTGTACACTCACAGGGGGCCGTGTGGAATTACAGCACAGGCTATGTGTCATTCAGCTGCAGTGAGTTAATCACTACACCCACCTCACAGGGTGCAGGTAAGGACCAAGTGGCAAACGTGAAAGGTATTCCTGACCATGGTCGGCAAGTACTCAGTAACTTGCTTTCACTGACACTAGTAGAAAGCATTTGATACCAGTGATGATGTTGTGATGATATGAATAGGAAAAATTCTAGACCTATTGTTGTTAAGGTCGGTGTGCTCAAAAGCAACCTCGGGGGTGCAGCATTGATTCTTTTCTGGTTGCAACATCAAGAAACGTATAGCCTTTTCTTAGTTAAGGTTTGTTTTTTTTTTTCCACTTAATAATGTTCACTTCATATTGATGACTATAGAAAGCTGCAAAAGATCTTTATAAATTCAAAGACCAAAGAAGCAAATAATAACTATGGGTGAAGTTCACTGAGTTTTGAGCTTAAAACAATTAGCATACTGAATACTTAGAATATTCTATATGGATATCTTAGTTACTTTCTCATGGCTGAGACACAATACCTGATATGGAAAATATAAAGGAGGAAGAGAGTACTATATACTGACTCACAGTTTGTAGAGGTTTTAGTACATGATCATCTGGCTTCAAGACAGCACAGCACAGCAGAGGGACACAGAGAACAGCTAAGGGAGGCAGGAGAGAGATCTACCTTTCCAGCCCACACTGCTAGTGCTTTACCTCCTCCCACCAGGATTTATCTCCCAACATCACATATAGTTACAAATCATCAGCAGACTCACCCAGCGATCCAATCACCCCCCAAGGTCCCAGCTATGAGCCTGTGAAGCTTTGTGGGGGGACAACTAGATGTAAACCATAACAATGCCCAAAATGAAGAAGAAAAGAAGGTACGTAACGTTTTTTTTCCCTTGAAATATGGCCTCATTTGGCTTTCATTTTTTCTTTGGTAAAGACACAGATACAGAGAGGTTTTCCCCTACTATGAATAAAAGAAGCAAGCATTGTAATAAAAAGCAGTATCGCTGACTTCAGGATCAGGCCAGGTACTGGAGTGATCAGCCCCAGACCAAATTGGGACATGGATAGGTATCTAAAAACAAGCTCAAGTCAAGCATTAATTAACTCCAGCCGATTTTTGCTGGGTAGTTACAGGCCAGGAATGTCCTATATTCAGAAAAACTGCGAAAATCTGTGTTTTATTTTGATTCCTCCAATTTTAAACACCATTTAGAATCTAAAATGAATCTATGCCCAATAAAACATGTCTGTGGGCCAGCAGAAAACAAGGCTCACCAGTTTGTAATCTGATTTACATCCAGGTTTTTGATCCAAAGGAAAGTACTGTCCATGGACTTCTATTAAGCATTGTTTTATTGATCTCATTCCTATCTCTACTTAATGTCTCCATTTGCTTTCTTTCCCCCTTTGTCATAGTTTGACCTGAATCAAATTCATGTAACTGAATATTTATAACCAATTTCAACAGTTAAATACAAAATGAAGGATTCACAAAGATATCATGTATATTGTGATTTAGAGTGCAAAGTGCATTAAGACAAACATGCAATACACACAAACTACTTAGGACAGGTTCTTCTTCTGTTTTTAAGAATATCCAGGAGACTAGTATTTTTGAAAGGTCCCTAAAACTATTGATACCAAACAAAGCTCATAGGATGAGACAGACTTTAAGTTAATAATAGCATTTTTAAAAGAAATCTGACTACGTAGGATATTAAAATGAAAATAATAGAATTCAATGATAAACATCCCACAAAATTTGACATTACAAAATTACATTAGGGGTACACTAGAAATGCAAATTTTTGATATTAGTTATCTTTGTATTGGGAGAATTTAGGATTCTTTTCTTCTCTGTACTCTTCTGCATTTTCCAAAAAAAATGAGGAATTTGTGTATGCTGATTTTATAGTTTGGAAAATGTATGTGAAAATACATAAAATTAGTTAACAAATAACCAACAAAAGGTTACACTTAAACATCTTAAGTTCGAGAAACAATTTTGTTTGAATTTTCTTGGTGATTTGAAGGGAAAAAAAGTGTCCACTTGATTTGGGTGACTCATGAAATTACGTCATTACCCCAGCTCTCTTTTTACATAATCAAAATGTGACAAAGAGGGAGGACTTAGACAGTAGGGAGCAGGAGGGTTGACAATTTATTAAAAATTTGGTATATCAGACTGTTGCTAGAAAAGAAAATTATCACTTTAACACTTTAAAAACTTCACACACAAAAAGATGTTCAATTTTCAGTCTATCTGCCATCCTAGCCAAAATGTCAGGGTATGTTTTTCTCTATTCCAAAATAGGTAGTTCAGATATTTTATGGAAATGGTGTCATAAATATTTTATATAGTTATCGTCTGTCTACAAATGCAGCAGGATATCATAAGGTTCGTCTTTTCAATAAATTCTTTATTGCCAGCACAGTTGAATTGTCCTTGGTTCAGTGTCTAATTTGAGCAACAAAATACTTAGAAAGAGGTATGAAGACTTCCAGAGTGCTTGCTTCTCTGTTATTTTTACAGCTCTATAAAATATGTACTTCTTACTAAATATTGCCCATTTTCATTGAAAAATGGTGAAATAAACATTGTCTTGTGCCTTAGTGTATTTTGAGTAAGAGAATATGTTTTTAGAAAGCCAAGAGCAAATGAAAGTTTTAACACCCATTATTTATAAATGACTACATTTCTTTATGGAAAGGCTTATATGTGTACCTACTATGAAAGCAATATGCAGAATAATGCTTCCATAATTAATATATTTATCAAAGTTTAAAATGTTCAATGAGTGAATGTATTTGATTTCCAAAATCCCACACAAAGTGAACACAGAATAGTTTCCCTTCCTGACTTTGTCAGATACAATGAACGAAAGAAGACAAAATTTTCATATAAAATCCACTGCTTTCTGCTGAGTATTGAATATGACATTGGCATTTGTGACATGCAGCATATCTAGCAAGGGTGAAAATGAATTCAAAACTTCTGTTTATGTAAGTGACTTAAATGTCACTTGCTGTTAACTTGGAGTATCTATTGATTTAGGCTACAGTTTTACTTACAACTGAATGTCAAGGTCACCATTTCCCTATTACTGACACTCTGAATTGTCCATTTTCACTTTTGGTATCTCATTTAGACACCAGAAAACGTAGACTTTCAAAATGGTTTGGTATGATTGCTATCTTCTAAGCATCTGAGATTGATCCATTGTATTTGTACTGAGTATAGCTTATTAAGATGAAGACAGATAATGCACACATATGAAGGGGAATAACCTTTGCTTGTAATCACAAAGATAACAATGGATGAAATCTATGGAAAGTAATAACACACCTCCCATCTTTCTCACAAACACATATCTGTATGACCTAATACGTCATTTTAAAAAATACTAGTATGTCATACTCCCTAAGTTCTGCTTCCTCACTGTGTCAGCACTATTAATGCAATATATCTGTCAAGTTTTATTAAAATTCTTTTTGATGTGTATCTTGGATCATAAACCTCTACAGAGGACTGATATTGCATCAGGGAATGTCCTTGTAACATTGAATCTCCAAAGATGGGACAATAAAAGAGAAATCCTCCAAACTTTCAAGTTCAGGCTGTCATATCACATACCTTGCCTAATCTCTTTCCTGCACGCTGACGTGCTTTTGCATGTGCAAGTAATTATTGTATGATTTTTGCTCAATTCCTGTTTCCTAAAGCCTTCTGGTAGGAAGAGCATGACATGCATTCAGAGAAAAATATTCAAGAACAGAGTCAGCACTGACACTGGGATAAACTGTCAGATCCGTTTTCTTGATGAAGCCATTTTAGAAGCAGCGTTCTTTGAGTTACAGCACTAGAGTTTTATCCTTGGGCTTTTTTATTTGTGATGTACCTTAATTGGCACATTTCACCAGTGAATGTTCCCTATTAGTAACAAAGACGTCTCGTGGGCTCACAGCACACATTTTCCATGGCCCCAAAGGAATCCTCATACTTGCGAGGCACAGGCAAACAGCAGACGTGCCAATCAGGATGGGTTTATGGAGAGCCCATCGTGGTTGTAAACATAAGGAATGTATCCTAGCAGAAACAGGAGGGCGAGAAGACCCAGAAAAGGGACTAAGGGAAACTGAACACAGGAAAAAAAAAACCCAAACACTTCAAAAGAATCACTCAAAATACATTCATTGTTTTCTTATTCTTGGCATTATTCTAGAATCATACATTTCAAGCTACGTTTGAGGCTCAAATTATCTGAACCATCTTCAACCGACTGATTTTTCCCAGGATGTCATGATCAAATCCATGACCCTACAAAACAAAACCTGCATGGAGCCCCACCAGGGAATCACCGCCTGAGTTCAGCCACCATCAAGCATGAGTCCACCGACGGTGCAATGAAGAAATTCTAACAACACTTTCAAGTTTTATATGTTCCTGTTTCAGAATGGTAACAGCCTACTCCCAGACAGGTGCCAGTCCACAGACCATTATTATTAGTAGGAGCAGGAGATTTAATTTCTTGATTAATTAAACAATTCTGGTTAAACCGTGCTGGTGAAGTTGGTGAATTCTAATGATCAGCTCCAAAGCTCTGTTTTCTCAACACTTGCCACTGTCCGTACGAGTCAGTGCTGCTGACTATTTTTTTGGTCTTAGATTCTCTTTCCCTTTACTTTTAGGACATGCTTTTCTAGTTTTGTCTTCTGAATCCTCTTTAAATATGTATAGTCATTGATAGCTCACCTGAGCTTGTTTCTTCTTTCCCTAGCTAAATGCTTCCATCCTTTGCCAACACTGATATCTTAGTGATGCTCAGATCCATCAGCAGGGAGATAACTGTTACTAAATGGGAATGGACCATGAGCCCGATGCCATGGGCCTTGCTGGGGACAGACCCTGGAAAGCAGGCACTCAGCTGCTGTACTGGCAAGTCTGCGCAGATGCGCTCTCCACACTGCACCCTGCTGATTTGACTCAGGTCTTATTGCTTCTCATCTGCTTTCCATTCAGCACCTGCCATTGGGCCCCCACGCTTAGTGCATCATAACCATGAACCATGGGCCATCTTCCTCTAAGTACAAAGCGAATCACTCTGTTGTCTACTGAAGAATGCTGGCGGACATCCTTGCCTGTGCAAAGCCCTTCAAATTCCTATATCTGAAGTGTTATGCCAAATAAGATGGTCCAAATCTTACCTCCCAGCCTCAACTACAAGAGATCATGGCCCTGGCACCTGGCAGGAAATTCACACCCCTTTTTTCTTTATGAAAAATTCTATTCTGGTTTGGTCTTTTGTTTTTTTTCCCAATTTACTAGTATATGTGTGTAGTACATAATTGTGTTCCTGGTGGAAAGTTGGTTCATTCTTTTTTTCATCTCCTTTTCTCCCCTCCTCCACACAACCATCACTCAATCCTCCCTTCTTTGTTCTTAGAACATAATATTGGTGTTTTGCCCATGCCAAGATGCCTTCTCCAACTTCTGAAGAAATATGAAAACAGGTATTTCTCTTGGCTTACACAGCATTTTACCCACATTGCCATCATTATGCTGCTTACTTATACTATATTTGAAACTTTTACACCTGTATCTCTTCTTAATAGACTGTGATTTCCCCAAAGGTGCAGCTATTCATTGTTATTTCCTCTGTTTTCCATAGAACAGTGTCTGGTACATATTAGGTGGATCACATATGTTTGTTTTTGCAAAGTACTGGAATGCCTCTATCTACAGAAGGATTACTTTTTAATTATGCAGGCAGAATAGACATGCATAAAACATTAGTAAAAGCAGAGTTTTACTTCAAAGGTTCACAATAGGTCTCTGGCCTTATCTCTCTCGATTTATTGTTTTATGCTTGCCACCCTAGAAATATAACCTGCTTGTGGGTTCCTACACATATCATCTGGTTTTACACCTCTATAGTTGTGCTAAGTTGTTGCCTCTGCATGAAGCATCCTTCCCTGTGCCAGGTTCCCATATCCACTACCCAATACCCACTCCCACCTGTTTTTCAAAATGGAGTTTAGACATCTAAACTCATGACAGTTTACTTGCATCCAAACATTAAGCTAGGTGCCTCTCTTCTATTTCTAAAGCATTTATTCAGAATTCTCTCATTACATATTTGACATCATTTGTTTCTAGTTTTCTCTTCTCCAATTA
>RJWT010020404.1:0-17980 GCA_004365215.1 Cuniculus paca
GGGCGGTGGCCTTTGTTTGTCCCTAGGGCTCTGTCGCGCTCCCTCGGATCCCCCAGAGGATCCCGTTAAGTCCCTTTCCCTCGGCCCCCGACTTGTTTGCAGACCTCTTCCTGCCTCCTCCCCTTTCCCTGCCCGGGAAGAGGAAAGCAGTGACCCAGACCCACCAGGCTCGGCCGGCGGGCGGCTCCCTGCGGCCCAGCTCCCCTTCCCTGCCGGCTGGTGGCTCCCGGGTTGCCGCTGCTCTGTGCCCAGAGCGGCTGGGACCTGTAGGACTCCGCCTAACCCGCTGGTGGGGACCCCTGGGCCCCAGCCCACACCCCGCTGCCCAGGGCAGGGGCCGAGGCCTGGTGTCTGCCTGCCCCATCGCCATCGAACAGGACTCCGGAGACAGACGCCACAGGGACAGGAAACAGAGGGAGAGAAAGAAGAAAGAAGGGGAATATTCTGCACTTTATAAAAGCAAAAACATGTTCTCCATTCTACATCGGTCTGGAAAAACTGTGGTTTACCATCATTGAAAACTTAACATCTCTGCTAGGAAGTTGGCATCTGCTCCAGTGGTTTCCTTGTCTTGAATTTTAGGCTGGAAGTCAGCTTACTGCTTTGCAAGTACAATTAATTCTCTGGTGGCAGAAATGCTATTTTATCTTTTAAGTAAGGTCCTGTTTCTTGCTTGCTTCAGTATATTTGGTTCTGTGTGCGTGTGTGCGCGTGTGTGTGGTGCGGTTTCATGATTTTTTTGAGTTGCCTTTCTGACATTAAAAGTTGCTATTTCGTGTCAAGTCACCATGAATCCTGATCTCTTAAGGTTCCTCTTCTAACCCAGAAACCTGAGTTGCTCCTGTGGATCCCCTCTGTGTGCTGTCCATGCCCACAGCCTCATTTTGGACTCATCGCACTTGAAAACTTTCTCGTCTTGTGGCCTGTTTTCCACACCTCATACCCAGTCAGATAATCCAGGACTTGGGCAAGTCAGGGACAAGGACAGAAGGGCCAGCAAAACAAAGCAGGCAGCTGAGGAAGCACTGGCCTGAGCACCCCGCAGGACTTTTGAGGCATCAGACTGTAGTTTTCATTTGTTTTCCATGATCTTGGGAACATCTATCCCTTAGCTTCTAATCCATGATACTCTTGGATCAGCAGAACATTTGTACTCAAAGAATTTCAAACTTAAGACATAGAAGGAAAATGAAGAAATACACAAAATAGCTCATAATTTAAGTAGACTAAGTGGTATGAATGCTCAGAGGAAGGAGAACAAAGGTTTGATATGGAAAACAGTTCCTAATCTGTATTAAAGGTAGATCTTGAAAGATTTGTTCATATTTGGGAATAGATGAAACAGGAAACTTTCGTGTGTGTGTGCGTGT
This sequence comes from Cuniculus paca, assembly GCA_004365215.1. Lineage (NCBI taxonomy): Eukaryota > Metazoa > Chordata > Mammalia > Rodentia > Cuniculidae > Cuniculus > Cuniculus paca. The sequence goes on from RJWT010020404.1 coordinate 1,371, forward strand.
GTCCTGGTAGAAAGACCCTCAGGAATGAAGCTAAGAAGATGGGAAGGCATGGCCTGATATTCAGGAAATAGGAAGTGATGCTATTTGGCAGAAATGAAAAGTACATAAAATACAGAAAGACACAGCGAAGTTGAGCAGGGTGCTGTAGTTTGCTGGTCCTCTAGTTGTTGTGGGTTGTGGGTTTGTACAGGGACTTCTGGTGTTCTCTTCTGTTAGCATTCCACTTGTTAATCTTCCTCTCAGAAACAATGAAATACTTAGGAATCAAGCTAACAAAGGATGTAAAAGATCTATATATTAAAAACTACAGTACTCTGAAAAAGAAGTTTGAAGAGGCTATCAGAAAATGGAAAGATATTCCTTGTTTTTGAATAGGAAGAATCAACATTTTGAAAGTGATCATACTTCCAAAACTGTTACACAGATTTTATGCAGTCCCAATCAAAATACCATTTATATACCTCACAGATCTAGAGAAGACATTCCTAAAATTCATTTAGAAACAGAAGAGAACTAGAATAGCAAAGGCGATCCGGGGCAACAAAGGCAAGGCAAGAGGCATCACAATTCCAGATTTGAAATTATAGTACGAAACTACTATGATAAAATTAGCATGATACTATTAAAAAAAAAGATCTAAGGGTCAGTGGAACAGATTAGAAGATGCAGACACAACTACAAAGACACTCAGCCACCTTATCTTTGACAAAGGGGCCAAACATGTTCACTGGAAGAAAGATAGCTTCTTTAATAAAGGGTGCTGAAAAAATTGCTTTCCACATGTTGAAGACTAAAACTACACACATGTCTACCACCATTCACTAAAGTCAAAAGGAATCAAAGATCTAAATATTAAAACAGAAATGCTAAATCTACTGGCAGACAAGGTAGGTAGAAATCTTGAAGACATAGGCGTACGCAAAGAGTTCATAAACAAAATGCAAACTACCTGGGGAAGTGCTTCAGAGAATCAACAACTGGCATTTGATCTTATTAAAAAGTTTTTGCACATTAAAAGAAGTCACCAACAGAGTAAAAAGAAAACACACAGAATGGGAAAAAAATTTAGCCAATTGTCCCTCAAAGGACATATCTAGAACATATAAAGAATTGAAAAACATTAGGTCCCCCAAATTGAAAGACTCAACCCAAAAATGGGTATGTGAGATGACCATGCACTTCACAGATGAGGAAATACAAATGGCAAATAAATACATGAAGAAATGTTCGACATCACTAGTCTTTCGATAAATGTAAATTAAAACAACACTGAGATTTCATCTCACTTCAGAGAGAATGGCTGTCATCAATAACTCAAACAATAACAAATGCTGGTGGGGCTGTGGGAGAAAAAGAACCTTTCATGATTGGTTGGAGTGTAGACTGGTACAATCACTGTGGAAATCAGTGTGGAGATTCTTCAAAAAGCTAGGATTATATAGGTCCACACAGCTATTCCTCTTCTGGGTATTTTCCAAGAAGAACTGAAAACATCATGTCACAGCGATATATGTGTACTGTGTTTTTAGCAGCACAATTTGTAATAGCCAAATCTTGGAAACAACCCAAGTACCCATCAATCAAGGAATGGACAAAAAAGATGTGGTATTTTCATACAATGGAGTGCTACTCATCTATAAAGAAGGATAAACTTGAGACTTTTATAGGTAAATGGATTTAACTTAGTACCATACTCATAAATGAAATAAATCAGACTCTCATGTGTAAATATTATATTGTCTCCCTAGTGTAAAAAAACTGAAAGCATAAATAAGATCCAAAATGTACAATAGATGTTAAAATTAAAATGAAAGAAAGTGCTCAAAGGAAAGGAAAAACTGAGAGAAAAGAAAGAAAGAAAAATATTATATATATATATATATATATATGATAGATTACTATACTATTAATCTGTTAGTTCCCCAAAAAGAACAAGTTTGTGCTCTCATTGTTTGATTGATCATTTTTTCATGCCTAAATCTTATAATCTGAACAACTACTTTGAAGATAACTATATGCAATATATTAACTAGTGTTAATTTTCTAATATTTTGTTTTGAAATTCTGTAACATCATTTTTATTGTTTTTGTTGTTTTGTTTTGTTTTTAAAATAAAAAAATTCCTTTCATTCTGGACTTGCATACCCTCTTCATTTCTGACTCTGTCATTCTCTAATTATATCGCACCAAACTCTCTGGTAAGTATTACATTTAAGTTGTGAGTTCTTAAGAACTGCAAGTTCCTGATATTAAGGAAATAATCTTTGCAGCGTGAGTGCCCAGCAAGGAATGTAGTTTATAATAGGGATTCAATAAAATGGCTGTTGAGTAGCTAAATGAATACCTGAATATTTTATCATCTTCCAGGGCCATTCTTCTGCTCATTGTTGACACAAAGATTAAAACCTACTTGCTTTCACTAAAGGACAGAAAAGTTATTGTGACAATGCAAATATTAACAATGGCAATTATTCAAAATAAAGCAGCATTCCCATACCTTTGTTGGCTCTAGCGAAAACCCCAAGATATTTGTGTTTCATCTCAAGATAATTTGTTCTTCTCATACCTATCATTGACAATGGTATAAAGATATTCAGATACACTACTTTCACTGGTGAAGAAGCCACACTGGCAACCAAAGATGTGACCTAATTCCTCACTACCAAGGAAGTTTGTGTATTAGCAACACTAATGTGACAGGAATCTTATTGGAAATGTGGGACCCTGGCCCCACCTCATGCACCCTGAATCAGAGTGGTCATGTAACACAATCTTTAGGTGAGTCCTCTGCATGTTAAAATTTGAGAAGCACTGATGTAAAAAACAAATCATTAAGTATATCTAAGCTCAAAATAGGATCTTTTTAAATCTTTTTAAACCCAGGTTTTAATTTTTCTGGGTTATTGTTGACACATCTGTTCGAATAAAGCAATGAGATCAGCAAGCTCATTTCTACTTACATCATGGACCATAACAAGCTCATAGCAAAGAGAATAGAGAGAAAAGCAGGGAAGGGGGACATATGGATGAATCATTTTATTTTTAGTAAAAATTAAAATCATTGATTTCATTTTCTGCCAAATCAAAACAACCTTCAAAAACAAGAAAGACAAAGTGAATTCTAGCTTTTTGATATGGTTTTTATCTAGATGTCCCCTCCATGTGATCGTAGTTAGGGATTTCGGGAGATGATTGAACTGTGGGGGTGTGCTGCTCATGAGTGAATTAGTCCACTGATGAGTTTATAGCTAACTGTGATGTTGGGAGATGAAGCATGATCATTGAAGGTAGTCACTGGGGAGCAGCCGGGAAGGGTCGATCTCTCTCCCTGCTCCCTGGATATCTCTGTGTGCTTTCCACTGCCAAGCCATGAGGTCATTCTTGTCTGCCAGTCCCCTCTGCCACACCACCCTGCCTTGGAGCCAGCCGACTAAGAACTGAAGCCCCTACAAACAGTGAACCAAAATGAACCTTTCCTCCTGAGGATGGAAAGTTGTTGATGTTCATTATTGTGTCTCAGCAATGAGAAAGTAACTAAGAGATTTTGAAGTCAGAGAAATGGGTTATCGTTGGGAGCTACCTGACCATATAGTTCAGACATCTTTGGAATGGATTTGGAGGAGGAGTTTGGAAAGTTTTAGAGATGCTGGCTGGAGAAGCTTAGGATGCTGTGAGCCAAGTTGATGGGAGACTTGGATCAGAGCTTAGAAGACCAGAATGCAGACAATAATGCAGCTGGTAAAGCTCTGATTCAAGAGGTTTCAGCTGGGAAGAAGGACACCGCTGGCAAATGGACTCCAGGTGATGTGTGTCATGTTCTAGCAGAAAATTTGTCTGCATTTTGCTAAAGTCCAGAGAATATGCAGGAGACAAAGATTAACTAAGGGTAGTGTACTAATTAAGCTGGCTGAGGAAATTACACAGCGACCCAATATTCACACAGCGACATGGGTATTGTTGGGGGCTTTTAGCTAACTCTATCTTGAGAATAAAGGGGAAAACGCAAAGCTGAATGAGTTAAGTTTTGAGCTTGGCCAGAAAAAAGCTCTGGTAAAGTTGGCGCCTGCAAAGATGGAACAGAGGAGAGCTTGGTTTTGGAAAAGATTAGCATGAAAAAGAAGCTGAATTTTACAGCAATAGCACAGGAAAATGGTTTAAAAGCCTGTGAGGAACTTTGGAGGCCCCACCTTTCACAGGCTCAAAATTGTGAAGGTGAAAAGCTTTGGTTTGAGAGGAGAGTCCGGGGCACTCTGATACAGATGAGCTACTGAAGTAATTGGTTTCCAGGATTCAGTTCACCCAGATCAAGCAGCCCAGGCTCTTGGAGGCTTCTGTAACCACGACAAGACGCAAAGGGCCTGGCTGCAGCTCCAGGTGCTGGCCGACCTGGGCATCATTCACCTGGCGCTGGTTGTAGGTGCAGGCAGAATGCAAGACTTGTGCGGTTAGAGAGGCTTTCACCCGGTTTTGGAAGAAGCCCTGAGAGGGCAGTGCATGAAGCTGTCAGTGTGAAGCCGAAAGTGGAGCAGAGAACCCAGGCTGTGAGAAAAGCCAGGAACGTGGATCATCCGAGGAAAGTCATGAGGAGTGAGGAAAGTTAAGCCTCAGAGAGAAGCTATGAGGGCCACAACCACCTGCAGTGCCACAGGGGCAGGGCTACCCAAGCCCTTTGGAGTTCACGTCTTGCCACAGATTACCCCGAGCTTAAGTTTCTTTTGATTTTTATAGGGTCTCACAACTATGTAAGTGTTTCCCTTACATCTCAGAGGAAATTTTGGACTTGGACCATTTAACAATTCTGGAACTGTCAGGACTTTGGCAACTCTTAGAGATGGACTAAGTGCATTTTGCATAAAACAGATGAACATAAGTCTTCTGAAGGTCAAGAACAGAATGTTATGGCTTCTATCTAGATGTCCCCCCAAAGCCTCATGTGATCATACATGGCTGGGGCTTTCAGGAAGTGATTGGACTGTGGGGGTGTGCTGCTCATGAGTGTGTTAGTCCACTGATGAGCTTATAGCTAACTGATGTTGGGAGATGAAGCCTGGTCATCGAAGGTGATCACTGGGGGAGTGGACGGGAAGGGTCGATCTCCCTCCCCGCTCCCTTGATCTCTCTGTGCTTCCCACTGCCAAACCACGAGGTCATTCTCCTCTGCCAGGCCCCTCTGCCATGCTGCCAGCCAAGACTATGTGCAAGACTTCTACAAACTGTGAACCAAAATAAACTTCTCCTTCTTAGAGTTGCAGGCGTCAGGTATTGCTCCTCAGTGATGAGAGAGTGACTACGACACCTTTCTTTACATTTTATTGTCTTCTTAGTATTATTTATTTTCATATTTAAAAACACAAGATTAGATCAATTTGAACTGTGACTATTGATAATTCAGATCATGCTAACATTCCAAGGTGTCACTTTTGGAAATGAAATTTCAGTTGGGAACAGCACACTAGATGAGGTTAGAGTCCATAAGTTCCCAATTCTGTTACAGACACGCATGAAGCAGTCTGAACTTGACCAGACTGTCTTGGTGATGGATCAGTTGTCCACTATACTTGGCCAAAGAGGTGATGTCTGCTAGTAGTAGAGTGACAGGTAGAATTGTGGCCCTTCAAAGATGCCCATAAGCAAATTCCCACAACCTGTAAATACACTATGTGCTATAAGGAAGAATTAAGTATACAGATGGAATTAGAGTTAGCAATCAGTTCACCCGGAAATGCAAAGATTACCTCAGATTATTTGGATGTGCTCAGCATCCTTACAGAAGAAAGACAGAGGCGAGAACTTCAGCGTTAGAGTCAGGGAGAGCAGAGTAAAATATTGCAAGAAGGACTTGTCTGGCAGTTATGGAGTTTGAAAGTGGAAGGGGATTATTCAAGGGATGCATGCAGCCTTTAGAAGCTGGATAAGGCTAGGAAATTATCCTTAGACTTTCAGTGAAAGAAGAAACCTGCCTCCACCTTGGCTTTAATCTAGTGACGCTGATTTCAGATTTATGATTTCCACAATTGTAGTAACGTAAGTCTGATATTTTTAGTAATTCACCATAGCAGCAGTAGAAAACTGGGGAGTGGATACTGCAGTTACAAATAGTTTAAAATAATGAAAAACTCTTTAAATTAAGCAACGTTAGAGCCTGGAAGAATTTTGAAGTGACTTTTTAAAACCCTGGCTTTCCTTGCAGATGCTTCCAGTGCAAACACAGATGTGAGCTCCATCAGTGAGGCCTCAGGACAGAGTGGGGCTCCTAGAACAGAAGGCTTTCATCATTTCAGAGAGTGCACAAATCTGCACGAGAAGATGGCTGGTAGAAGTAGGGACCGGGGCGCAGAATCAGCATTAAAGAGTCAATAACCAGTAAGGAACCATCCGAAAACAGCAGTCAGGAAAACTATTCGCCATAGCCACAAGTCAAATTGGATTATCTGGGAATCGACCTAAGCAAGCAAGTGACAAATCTCGACAATGAAAATTACAGAATACTGAAGACACTAGGAGATGGAAAGAGCTCTCCTGTTCATGGATTGGAAGAAATAATATTGGTAAAATAGGCATATTGCCAAAACTTATCTACAGACTCAGTACCATTCTATCAAAATTAAATAATACACTTCACAAAACTACAGAAAATAATCCTATGATCCACATAAAAACACAAAAGGACCAGAGTAGCCACAGAAATTCTAAGCAAGAAGAGCAAGGATGAAGACACCATAATACCTGATTTCAAGTTATACTGTAAACCCATAGTAATAAAAGCAACATGATACTTCCACAAACACATAGAGAGGCCAGTGGAATGAAGTAGAGGGCACAGAAATGAACTCAGACAACTACAGCCATCCAATGCTTGATAAAGGGGCCAAAAATAGACGTTCAAGAAAAGAAAGCATGTTTAACAAACGGCACTGGAAAAACTGGGTATTCATAGGCAGACAATTGAAATTAGCTCTCTATTTCTTACCCTGTACACAAGTCAAATCAAAACAGATAAAAAACCTAGGTATAAAACCAGAAACTTTGAAACTGCTAGAAAAAAATCATAGGAGAAACCCTGGAAGCCACAGGTACAGGCAAAGACTTCCTGAACAGGACTCTAATAGCACAGGAAATAATAGCAAGAATCAATGAAGAAGATTACATCAGATTAAAAGCTTCTGCACAGCAAGGGTATAACAGTGAAGAGACAGTCTATACAATGAGACAAAACCTTTGTGAGATATTTTTCTGACAGTGAATTAATATCTAGACTATCCAAAAAAAATAGTTCAATGCCAGAACATCAGCTTAGTCAATAAATGAACAAATAAACTAAACAGACTGTTACGGTTTGAGTCTGAATGTCCCCCCATAGCCTCATACAGCCAGGGAGGCGGGCTTCTAAAGTTTGTGAATGACACGTGGTCCAGTGCTGGGACTATGGGTGTGAGTGCCACGCCCAAGTGGGTGTGGCTTACCTACAACATAAGGGACAGAAAGTCTTCTCTCCCTGCTCCTCCCCTTTTGCTCTTGTTGCTTGTGTTGTTTTCCCCCTGCCATGAACTGTTGTCCTCTGCCATGTGCCACCCTGCCTTGGAGCCAGCTGATGATGAACTGAAACCTCCACAAACTGTGAGCTAAGTAAACCTTTCCTTCCTTAACTTTGGGTGTTGGGTATTTTGTCTCAGCAACAAGAGAAAAGTAGCCAGCACACAGACCTTTCTCAAAAAAAGTACAAATGGCCAACAAATACATAAAATAATATAGAAAATTTGTAGCCATTAGGAAAACGCAAATCAAAACTACATTGCAATTTCAGTTCAACTCAGAATGGTTATCATCAAGAATAAAAATAATAAATCTGGCAAGGATATAGGGGGGAAAAAACAATTCTGCACAGCTGGTGGGAATGTGAGCTAGTACAGTCATTCTGGAAATCAGTATGGAGGTTCTTCAAAAAAGTAAAAATAGAGCTACCATGTCATTGATCTATGCACAGCACTCCTTGACATATCCCCAAAGGAAGTAGTCAGCATTCTGTAAAGATACCTGTGTGCCAGGTTTTACTGCAGCACAATTAGCAATGGCCAAGATATGGAAGCCATCTAGGTGCCCATCACTGGACAAAAGGGTAAAAACTATGGTGTACCTACATAAAATAGTATTATTCAACAGTAAAGAAGAATGAAATTATGTCATTTGAAAAAACAAAAAAAACTTTCTTTATATGTAAAATCTAAAAATGATGACATGAAAGTACAGGGAAGATTATTATTAAACAAGAGGGAGGGAATAAAAGGCATATTGCCTTTTATTAGGCACCTAATTACCTTCTCCTGACTTCATATTTTATAAGATTTCTAAGATCTCTAAAATAATGAGTCATTTAGAGATATTTTATTTTATGATTTTTGATTTTACTATTTGCTAAATAAAAAAACTAATGTCAGCTGCCAAAAGAACCTATTAAGACAAAGACCAGTGAGTATTAGCTGTGGTTTAGACACTGTAATTACAAAAGCAGAATTCTAATAGCTAGCCTGACAGGATGTTAATTATGTGGGAGGCCCTGTTCTAAGCACTTTATATGTGTTACATTATCTGTCTTCCCTAGAGACCCTTTGTAGTAAGTATTATTGTTATTTTAACTTTGAGCGAATTGAGGTCTCTTTTCCAAAATTTTACAGCTAACAAGTGCTAAAATCAGGATTCAAACTCAGGCAATCTGGTTCATAGCCCTACACAATTAATAAGTCTCATCATTTTGAAAAAAACTTGTCAAATATCAGAACAAAGATACACACTCCAGACTTAATCTTATTATTATTATTATTATTTTTTGGTACTGATAGGCCCCAGGAACACATTATTAAGCCTATAGAAGTCTCTGATGGTTGAGGATTGTGCTAAGAATTATCAAAAACTGCCTGTAATCCCAGCATTTGGGAGGCTGAGGCAGGAGGATTGTTGTGAGTTTGAGGCCAGCTTGGGTTGCAGAGTGTTACAGTTTGTATATAGATGCCCCCCCCCAAGCCTCCTGTAGTCAAGGAAGCGGCTGACTCTAATGTTTATGATTGATTTGTTGTATAGCGCTGGGATTGGCGGTGTGAGTTCTGCACCCGCCCAGGGGTGGAGCCGACATGCAATGTAAGGTCAGAATGGGGGCGTGTTTTCCTCTTTGGCGCAGTTTGCCCTTGCCGCTTGCAGCCGCCATGAATAGCTGCCCTCTTTTTCTCTGGTTGCTGCCTTGAAGTGTTGCCCCAGTGCCATGCCACTCTGCTTTGGAGCCAGTTGATTATGGACTGAAATCCCCAGAAACTGTAAGCTAAATAAACCTTTTCTTCCCTAATTTTGGGTGTCAGGTGTTTGTCTCAGCAACGACGAAAAGTAACCAAGACACAAAGTGAGCTCAAGGCCAGCCTGAACTGCATAGCGAGACCCTGCCTCAAAAAAAAGAAAAAAAAAAGAATTACCAAAAATTTCAAAGTAGTAAACATGTTTTATTGAGGAAGTTCTTGGTCAGGTACATACTAGTAATGCCATTCTGTAGTAAGTTTGAATTCTCAACACTAGCACTTCAAACTCTTTTGATTCTCTCGATTTCTTTACTTGACATTAGTTTAAGATATCAAGTGATTGGTGGAGAACATGAATTTCAATGATTTCTTTTCCTGATGGAATAACTAAATAAGAGTAAATGCTATGATTTGGATCTTCTCAAAGAAAGAGTGAAGACTTTATTCCCAGGATGGTACTATGGGGGGAGGGAGCAAGAGCGGGAGGAGATGAGGACACTGAGAGTGTGCCCTGGAGTAGAGTGGGAAGCCAGGTCTTCCTCTCTCTCCCTCTCTCTCTCTCCTCTTTATAATTTCATTATCTCCAGCATTTGTAACAGCAATGAAAAAGTAATGAAATCAGCATGCTTCATTTATTTATGCATTTAGAGGCAGAAAAGGAAGGCAGGAGAAAGGATAGAAAGGAAGGAAGGAAGGAAGGGAATTTATTGAAGTAGGTAGGAAAACATTGTAAATATATACAATAAAGTACTTAGAAAATATTAAGGACAATGTGCTGAGGAAGCTTTCTCTCAATTCTTTAAATGTGTGTCTGGTGCCTCATGAAGATGTCACCTTGGAGACTATACCTGCACTTTTGTACCTTCCTTGATCTTGTCCCTTGATTTCTGCTCCTCAAATGCTATGAGTTCAGCACTGGTCTTTCATCATGACATTCAGTCATGATATTTCTCCCTAGGATCCAGCAGATCATGGACTGAAACGTCTGAAACCATAAGCTAAAACAAACCTTTAAGTTGCGTATGTCTGACATTTTGTTGTCTTTCAGCACTAGAAAGCTAACTAATATAACTGAGTTTGGAACTTTTGAAAAAAATGACTAAAATATTAAAAGTATATTTTAGTCACTAAAAGACCTCTAGTTTTAAATATTGCAAAAGAGGAGTCTTTTTCTGTCTCCTGTATTATACTTTTGCTATTTAAAGTTGCAAAATATACTGTGAGAAAATGAAATAGCCCTAGTTAGGCACCATGGAGAAAGTAGGGCCTGATACTCTTCATTATCCTCACGAGTTGTTCATCAACTGGAGGTGTTTGTATTAGTGAAATAGTGTGAAGGTTCCAGAAGTACCTGATGTAAGGAGATTGATTTTGCCTTTAATTCTCACTTCGGAGATCAAGACATTGTCTTGGGATGTCATGCATAAGTGTTTCTAGCAAGCTGCTTCTGGAAAACTGAATCACACAAAACTCAGAACTGGAGGAAGCCACCAGGAGAACTGAGAGACTGAGATGATAGTTTCACCAGACAGCACCAAGGGGCATGTCCTCAGCTGCAGTTTGAAGAAGGAAGCAATTGGAGTTTCAAAGGCAGGAGAACTCTGTTTTGACATAAATGAAAGGCAAATTGTGCAGAGGCACACTTACTGAAATCTCATTTTATGAAAACGATCTTCCTGGCAGCCCCTCTCCTACTTATGAAAATATTTTGTTTAAACAGTGACAGTATTACTACCTGAGGAAATCGTTTCTGACCAAATCTCTTTCACATTGCTTTTTAAAATATTCTATTTTGGCCTATTTTTAGAGTTAATACAAGGGGCCCTCTTCCCTTTCCAACTCTGTGGGAGTTGTGCAGAGAAAGCCTTTCCAGAACCAAGTGTCCCCGAAAGTTGGATCAAAACTGAAACATGCTTTTAAGAAAGTTGAGAGAACCAAGATGGAACATTAATCCAATCAATTATGCTTCATATTTCTATATTTATTTTACACTTTTAAACTCACTTTTCTACTTTTTTGTGAAATTAACTGGTGCCATTAATGATATACTGGAATTCATTTCTCCGTTCATTTTTTTCATTTGACTCAGTTTTAAAAGTCATTTTTCTCTAGCAGTTCACAGCCAGAAGAGAAAAGGGAACTGGGAAAATGATTGCAATACACTGAAAATAATGAGATAATAGAAACAATCCTAGGATTCTGTGGGAACCCATGAAGAATCTTGAGTAGTTCTGGAGAGTTTAAAGCATTCAAAGAAGTCTACCCAGTAATTTTTCAAAGCCAAGTGTAAATTACTACACTAATGGTATAGCTCAAAAAAATCAAAGCTTAAAGAGAGTAAACAACTTTAAAGTTATGCAGTTCTCGGTACAGGGCTTTGCTCAGAATAGGGGCTCATGATGTTAGTGTTTGTTGGATGCGCAGAAGAATGAGAGTTAATTTAATGTTTAGAAAAAGGAGCATGAAAACATGATTGTATTTACTAAACTTTTGTAGGTTTTACACCTTCAAATATCAGAAAATCAACTGTTTTATGCTGGATGCAGTACCTTTTTAAAGTCTCCAGATATATTGTAATAAAAAAAAAATAAAGAGAACCAGGAGCAAAGTGGAAAAAGACTTTTTAGAAAACATAACTGTATTCAACAGCTTAATTGTGGTTTTATATTTAATACTTCAACAAGTATAATTAAAAATCCCTAAAAATACTTTATTTGCTTTTTTCAGATGCTTATAACCTAAGTTAGAAATAAAGTATGTAAGAACCAAGAAAGGTCCTAAATTATACTTATTCCTTTCACAGAACAATAATTTTAGTGTATCGGCCAAAGAAAGGAAAGAACAAATATCCAGGCACTTTTCATGAGGTATCTAGAGATATTACATATTTTAATCACAGTGCAGCAGTGAGGACATTGATATAGTGCTGTCTAATTGCTTTCCTTCCTCAAGTAATCTGTGTTTCATTTTGGGAGTTAAGGTGGGTCAATTAAACTGACGAGTTTTGATTTATTAAAGAACTATTGTTGCTAGATAGCAAAACAGAACAAAAGCAGTAATTTGAATCGGTGAAACAGAAATTAAAATGGAATTTGTAACTTAGTCTAAATTTCATGTTCATTCTTTCAGTATAAACTTTATTTTTAAATGCTGCTTGACTTAACCTTGGTTTTATTTCATAACAATGTGGAATGCACCCTTCTAAATCATCATACATCTTTATTGTTGGATTGTTTTAGTGATTAAGTTTCCTAATAAGTTAAATAATCATGTGAACCCTTTGGAATTCACCTTTTTAAACTCTCTTGACTGCTATAACAAATGAAATGATGTTGCTGTTAATTTCAGGAAAGGCTCAAAGTCGTCTGTTGGAGTATTTTCTACATAATTTCAGGTTTGCCACATGTCTCTCCATTACAGATTGGTAGCAGAAATACAGAAGTACCTATTTGGTAGTCTACAATCTCTATGGAAAGTTTGCCTAAACGTTTGGCATTGGGCATATGTTAGTGATCACAGTGTGGTCTTGTTTTTTCCTCACAGGACATGAGTCTCATCATAAAGAGCAGGCAAAGTTTACTCATCATAACGCAAAATGGGAGAATTATGCAAATGCTTAGGCTGTTCGGATAGCAAACCTGAGTCATCCAGATAACCAGCATTCATCTTAGTCACATAAATTGGATCAAATGAACATTAGCCTCAAGATAATTGCAAATCTCCTTTGGAACAGCCTCCAGCTTTAGATATTTAAAAAGAAAACAAAATAAACGTCTGTAGGCCTTTTCTTAGAAAATGAGTCTTAGGCTTCACTTATATTCCATGCTACATAAAGACAGTTACTACAGAATCGTATATACCATAGACCATATTTTTTTTTTCGTGTATCCAGTGAGAATTTCCATGTGAATTAATTTTTAGAGTTACCAGAGCAAATATCCACAAACTTTGTGGCTTAAACCAGTTGAAATGCGTTCTTTGCCTGTTTGAGAGCCAAGAGTCAGAAATCCAGGAGACTGCAGGGTGGAGTCCAAGAGGCTCCTGGGGTGATCCCTCACTTGCCTCCAGCTCCCCTTGCTGCTCACAACACTGGGTGCTTTTTGGCTCTTAATTGCACATGCCCACCTCTGCCCCTGCCTCCTCCTCCTCTCCTTTGATGTTTCCCACAAAGATAGTCAGATTTGGGGTTAGGGCCTCCCTTCAGCCAACATGATTCCTTCCCAGATGGACATCTTAGTTACAAATTAAGGTCAGATTCTAAAGTTCTGGGTGGACATATATTTGGAGAGTCACAATTTGATGTACTATACCACAGTGATCAGCAACTGCACAAATTTTATATAAACTGTATTTTGCAAGAAGTTTTGGTGAAAGTTTTCAGGACTCTCATCATGAACACATTAACCACTATATCTGTTTCAGCAATTGTGCTCTAAGAAAATCATTCTTTTGCTTTATCCTGTGTGCTGAAAACAGAAATAAAGCCTCTTCTTTTTGTTTTACTTGTTTTCCTTTTCTCTAAATTTAGTTTGTCTTTTTATTGGAAAGATCAGTGTCTCCCCAGGAAGTCTAATCTCATTTTTAAAACACAGCCAAACCTTGGTTTTTGAGTGTAATTCATTCCAGAAACATGCCTATAATCCAAAGCACTTGTGCATCAAAGCAAATTTCCCCATAAAAATAATGGAAACTCAGATGATCCATTTTGCAGCTCAGAAATATTCATATAAAAGTGATTATAATAGTATAATGTAATACAAAATAACGAAGGAAATGTAAAATATAAAGAAAAACAAACAAATTAATCTGGACTTAACTTTGAAAACCTTCATGGCTAGTGAGAGAAAAATAAGATAGAAGGTTATTGTGTAGGACAACTTTGTCACTAACGGAATCACTGCTGTCTAGTGGAGCCATGGAATCTTTTACTTTTAGTGCAACTATAACAAGGAACTGATCCAACGACGCTTGCTTTTGTCTTTTTTTGAGGATTTTGGTGGAACTATGACATTTCAGTGTCACTAAATGGTTTCATCACTCGCACTCCTACAATCTTATTTGGGTGTTGCTCTGTAACAAAATTTTGCATCATTTCCCACATTTTACATCTCCCTAATTTCATTCCAAGTGAAGGATTCCCCTGCCTTTTTCTCCTACTCTGCAGACAAGAAGATGAGATAGACAAGATCTCTTTCATAATCTCTCACCGTCAGGAGACGATCACCGAGAGAGAGAGTGAGAGAGAGACAGAGAGACAGAGACAGAGATGGAGATGGAGACAGAGACAGAGAGACAGAGATAGAGACAGAGACAGAGAGAGACAGAGCGAGCCATTGGCTCAGTTGTGGTCATGTCGTTTGGCATCACACATTTCTACATGAATAATGTCCTGTGTGTGACCCGCCTTACCCCTGCCCAAGCCCAGTGTGAAAAGTGTCTTCAATGATGGTTGAGGAGATGTGAATAGTGGCCAGGAAAAGAAACTTTTTTACCTCTGATCTGCAGAATGCCTACAGAAGTCAATGCTCTTCCTGTTCCCCACTGAAATCTCCTGGGTCTGGCCTTTATTGGCTGCATTTCCATCAGAGTTCTGGTCTTCTGAGCTCTGACCAGTATTGCCCATCAAGCTCTGGCCACAACATTTCAGAGCTTCTCCACCTCACATCTCCAAACCTTTCCAAACTCCTCCTGCAAACATGTTCCGAAAGCTTCTAAACCATGTGGTCAGGTACAGTCAAGTTAATAGTCCTACTCCTGGCACGAATTTTCTGTTTTAGCCAACTTTTCCATCCCCAGGATGTGGTAACTAACACCCGCATCTTAAAGGAAGAGAGTTTTAATTCAGATCACATTTTTAGGAAATTCAGTCCATGATCTGCAGGCTCCAAGGTAGAAATCTCATAACAAAAGAGCATGGTTTAGCAAAGCTGCTTAGTGTGTGGTCTCCGGGAGGAAGAGCAGGGTAACAGCACCCAGGGACCAGGTGTAGACCAAAGGTCACGCCTCTGTGACCCACCCGATGCACACAGAAGGACTGTGCGGATGCCACAGGCAGCACCCAAGCCAAGCCAGTCAAGTGTAAATTCACCTTAGCTATCATATTAGGTGAGATTTCATCCTAAAGATTTTATTCAATTACTGAATATGTATTATATGTATATAATATGCATATATACCAATACCAAAAAATATATATTTATATATACCAGTACCAAAAAATATATATATTTATATAGACCAATGCTAATATATATACATATATAACAATACCAGATATTATTTATATATAAATATAGCCCTAACCCTAAGTTATACCAATTTTATTTATATTACATATTACTTATGCTATTTTAAAAATAAAACTTTAGCAAATTTTAAATTCAGAAAAATATCAAAGATAGTACAGAGTTCTGCTATTTCCCATACCAAACTTTTATTTACACCTTTTATTTACACCTCTTTTATTTACACCTTACTTGTATGTGTGGTACATTTGATACAATTAATGCATCACTGTTAACATAGTCTTATTAACTAATGTTTATGTATTACTGGAATTTTCTTAACTTTCAGCCGTCTTTTTTTCTGTCCTAGTGTAGTAATCTGCGTTTATTAGGCAGGTCCCCACGGGTTCCTTTGGGCTGTAATGATTTCACAAACTTCCCTTTTTAAAGACCAGGGCAGTTTTGAGGAGTGCTGGATGGGTGTTTTGCAGAGGTTCCTCAACTGGAATGTACCGGAAATGTTACTGATGCTAAGACTGCAAATTACATGTTATGGAAACAACACCACAGTGGCAAAACTCACGGGGCCCCTGCTGAGGAGTGGGGAGTTGCGCTCACTTCCTTGAAGCTAGGTCTCTACAGCACGCACCTGTATGTGAAATTCTGTGTGAGACATTCGTCTCTTTACCAGGACTTCTCCAGTTATTCATGTCCGTATAAACTCGTGGATGTTTGTGTTCTAATCTAATACTGCATTATTTTTGTTGCTCAGAGTTTTTCAGCTCCGTCCCTTTGACAAACATCCATTGTTTTTCTGTCCAAGTACTTCCTTTCCCCAAGGCAGTAAAGGATGCCATAAACTAATGTTTCAACACTGTGTATTTTCAAGTCCTAGATGCAATCATCATAAACAAGATCTGGTTTATTTTTACTGAAAAATGAAACTAGGCACTAAGATCTGAGCATCGGTTCTGTTTGGCTCTTCCTCAGCTGCCCCAGCAAAGAAACTCACGCACAACTACTAACACCCACTTTATCAACATCCGCGCACGCACGGCTTCTAATACACACCCGCGTTCATTCCTAGTCGCATGCGCACACCTAT
>RJWT010020405.1:0-18001 GCA_004365215.1 Cuniculus paca
TCCATAATCAGCTGGCTCCAAGGCAGGGTGGCATGGCACTGGGGCAACACTTCAAGGAAGCAGCCAGAGCAAAAGAGGAGACAAGCCTCTTCTCTACCCTCAAATTGTACACAGGCCACCCACCCCCCCACATCGGGTGTAGCACTCACAAAATGTCCCTGCCCTCTTTTGCACAGGATGAGGATATTTACAAAGTAAGAACCCTGGCTCCCTGTTGAATCTCTCAGTTAAATTTCTAAACTGCTCAAGTTTACACAATGTATCAACTATAACAATCCACCACTTGTCAACTTGGCAACCAGACATATTTCTTTAAATCAGCCTCCAGATACAAAGGCATGCTTATTCTTACCATTTTGCAACTTGAACATTATAACACAGCTTTAACAATCCTTAAGAACCAGCACTAAGTCTATCAACATTAGATTAGATTAGATTAGATTAGATTAGATTAGATTAGATTAGATTACATTACATTACATTACATTACAAACATAACATTTTGTCCTTGGCCCCCAAAAACTCATGTACATCCCTTTATGCAAAAGGCATTTAGTCCATCTGCAAGAGTTGCCAAAGTCCTAATGGTTTCAGCATTGCTGAAAAGTTTAAGTCCAAGTCTCCTTCAACAGGGAAGGCAAACACTTAGCTGCAAGCCCCTTTACAAATGAAAACAAATTTAAACATTTCCAACATGCAATGGCACAAGGTAGACATTACCATTCCAAAAGTTACAAACAGGGGAATGCAAAGCATTGGAACCAAAGCAAGTCCAAAATCCAGCAGGGCAAATGTTAAGCCCTGTAGTTGCACGTCCAGCATCTGAAGCAATCTGTGGTAAATTGTGAGCTCCAGAGAGCTTGTGTGACTCCATACCTACAGCACTTCTGGTGGTTACTGATCCCATGGCTTCTCTCTTGGGTTGGCTCTGCTCCCCCATTATAGGTTTCCTTAGATGATCCATGTTCCTGGCTTTTCCAAACTTCTGGGGTCTCCACTGGGGATTTGACTGCACCTTTGGCTTCACACTCACAGCTTGACACGTTGCCCTCTCAGGGGCACGCTGCCTTACCTCCCAGGCCTTCTGAAATCAGGGTGGAAGCCTTCTTAATCTCAGAGCTTGTGCGTTCTACATGCACCTAAAACCAGCACCACATGAATGATGCCAAGGTCTGCTGCCAGCTGGGGCAGTAGCCAGACTTTCCTGTCTCTTGGCGTAGGGGTTGAGTGCCTGGATCACTGGGCACTCTGGACCTGATGGTGAGGAACAGATTCTCTATGTTGCTGCCATTCTGGAACCTCCTGTGGCCTCCACCATTCTGGAATATGGTGCTCTGAGGCTTTCTCCTCAAAGCAAAGTCTTTCACTTTTGCAGCTTGGAAGCTGCAAAGGTTCCAGAGTTGCTGATTTTTGCACTGCCTTCAGGCCATCTTTTCTATTTCTCTGTTCCTTCTCAGCAATCAGGGTCTCAGCTTTACCTTTACAGTCCATAGCTTTAATGGAGCTTCCTTTCTGGTCGAACTCACGTTTCAAATCATGCTGTCGGGCTCTGTGCTCTTGGTTCACGATGTAAATCTGGCTAAAAGCCCACAACAATAGCCATGCCAGGCCTCAACATTCAACTGCCTTGAAATTTCTTCTGCCAGATTAGTTAGTCCACTGTCCTTAATCTCAGTCTCAGGCAGTCTCTGGACATGAGTAAAATGCAGACAAACTTTCTGCCAAGCCATAACATACATCAACTGGAGTGCAACACCCAATGCAGTCCTTCTCAGCAGAAACCTCCTGAGCTTGGTCTTTACCAGCAGGCTTTCTATCAGCCTTCTGGTCTCCTGAGCTCTGACCAGAATCTCTCCTACAGAACAGCCTAAGATGTTCCAGGGCTTCTCTTTCAAGTGACATCTCTGTACCTTTCCAAACTCTTCCCACAAGCCATTCCCAAAGGCTCTTGAACCATATGGTCAGGTACAGTCACAGCAACAGCCCCTCTCCACTGGTACCAAATTCTGTTTTGGTTACTTTTTCTCATTGCTGTGACAAAATGCCTGACACCCAAAGTGAAGCAAGGAAAGATTTATTTAGCTTACAGTTTCTGGAGATTTCAGTCCATAATCAGGTGGCTCCACGGCAGGGTGGCATGACACTGGGGCAACACTTCAAGGAAGCAGCCAGAGCAAAAGAGAGAGGCAAGCCTCTTCTCTACCCTAAAATTGTACAAAGGCCACCCCCCACCCCAAGGTGAGTGTAGCACTCAGAAAATGTCCTTGCCCTCCTTTGCACAGGATGAGGATATTTACAAAGTAAGAACCCTGGCTCCCTGGTGAGTCTCTCAGTTAAACTTCTAAACCTCTGAAGTTGACACAATGTATCAACCATAACACCCTGGGTATTTAAACATTACTAGACTTCGATAAAGGTTTTTAGGTTGTTGATCAAAATGTTGAAAAACATTAGCCTCTGTCCTGAGTCAAATTTTATAAAATTTTGTAAGTGACTTTACAGCTAGACCCTCTGGTGGACATACCTAGTAGGACATATCTTACTTTGTTGTTCTTCACAAAGATATGCTGCTGTCTCCTTTCCCCATACTGAAGTTGCTCTAATATATGCTGTGAAGTGCTTATACTTGCATGGAGGAATTTTTTCTTTGAAATCCCATCTGGTGGCCCCATATCTGGACAGTTTGCAGCATTCTCTCTTTTTTTATTTTAGAAAGCAAAACAGAAAGGAGGATAGAAATAATGCAGAATTTCAAAAAAAATAACAGAAATAACAGTAAGAAATCAACACTAGGTATTATATTCCATATTGTTATGTTAGAAATAGTTGTTCAGGTTACAATATCTAGGCATAAAAAATGATCAAACAATCAAACAATCACAGCACAAATTTTTCTTTTTCATGAACTGAGATTAGTAGTATAGTTATCTTGCACATATGTACATACATACAGTTACATATGTAAGCCTACATACATATAATCTTTTCTTTTCTTCCATTTCTTCTTTCCCCTATCCCAGTTGCTCTTTCCTTTTGAGCCTTTGCTTTCTCTTTCATTATTACAATATGTATTGTACATTTTGGATCTTAATGCTCCTTCGGTATTTTTTATTATTATTTATTTTTTACACTAGGGAGACAATACAATATTTACAAATGTGAGTCTGATTTATTTCACTTATGAGTATAGTTTCAAGTTGCCTCCATTTACCTATAAAAGCCTCAAGATTATCTTTTTTATAGCTGAGTAATATTCCATTGTATAAAAATACCACATCTTTTTTATTCATTCTGCAGTTGATGGGCATTTGGGTTGTTTCCAAGATTTAGCTATTACAAATTGTGCTGCTATAAACATGGGTGCACATATATAGATTGGAGGTACCATTCAACCCAGCTATTCCCCTTCTGGGTATCTTCCCAAAAGAATTAAAATCATCATACCACAGCAATACATGTGCAGCATCCTCTTATGAGAATACCCCACTGCAGCTTTTAGGCAACTCCAGCTATATATAAGTTCCACCAGAAACAAGAGATATTATCACTCGGTCTCTCTCTCTCTCCATAGGTTTCTAACCCACAAAGATTCAATTCATTACATAGAATCTTCACAATACAAAAGTTGGAATTGGATGCTATGATAAAATTTCAGGCCCATACTTATAATCTATGGAGCATTTTATAAGTTAACCCTATCATAAGTGTAGCTAAGATTGATGGGATACAGTGGCAAGGATGACCTTGAAAATTGGTTTATAGGAGAGGAATTTATAGCAATCTTGCACAATAAGCATGAATCTTGTTCTTTGAGAAAGTATTGCAGAAAAAAGGACATGCAAAAAGAACTGCTATAGAAAGTATTTAAGAATGGAAAATTTGTAGAGTATTCTAAGAATATATAGCAGGAGCACCTCCTTAAATCAATGAGGAACCCCAAAATCCTTCTAGAAAAATAAAATGTAAATGAAGAGCCAGGAAATGCAAGAGTGGAGCAAGAAAAAAGAGTGAGATACAGAAAAGAATGTGGAAGAGTAACAAAACAATGTTCCCTGCAAGAAGGATCACAGAATGGAGGTAGGGGATACAGAGAGGGTGGCGGAATCTAAAGAACAATGAAATTTTCTGTTAAGAGTTCAGTTATTATAATTGTATGAAGCTACTATCATATTAGAAAAATCAAAGTGGTGTACAGATTGGCCACTCTGGTTGTAGTATGAAAAACAGAGTGAGAGTAGAGTTCAGAGTTCAGGCCAGGAAACTGGAAACTGCCAAGAAATAAAGATGGTGTGGAGTTTATCTGTTATCCACAGCCTGTCTCTGAGTAAACATTAATCTAATACACACAATAAAATCTAGATGGAATAATAAAAATCTACATTTGAATGTTATGTTGATTAAGGTAACATGAAATATGGATTTAGGAGTAAGAAAAGATTTCTTCAACAAAATTCTAAATCACAAATCAAAAAGGCAAAAATGATTATTTGGGTTACATCAAAAGTAACAAACTCAGGGCTGGGGATCTAGCTCAGCAGTCTAAGCGCCTGCCTGGCAAGCACAAGGTCGTGAGTTCAATCCCCAGTGCCGCAAAAAAAAAAAAAGCCACTCAAAAGTAACAAACTCCATTAGCTAAATTTTGAAATATCCAACCCATAGTTATTAACTGTGCCCCCATACACTAATATAGCACTAAAATTTAGTCTTTAAGTCTAATAAAACTTTATATTAATCATCTCTTTGCCCACCTTCTTCCCTCCCACCAGCCTCCCATTTTTCTTCTCTCTTTCTGAGATTAATCTTTCAAAATTTTAAACATTTTCACTGCAAAACAAATGTTAAATTGATGAGTTGAATATGTTGATTAACTTGATTGAATCTCCCTGCAATGTATACATAGAACAAAACATTACATTGTGCTCCATAAATATACACAATTATCTGTCAATAAAAATAAATAATAAAATGAAATAATAATTTTAAAATAAATAATTAAGATAAAGGAAGATAAACATTAATTACCAAATAACAAAATGGATGAAAAACTTTAAATTATAAACTTAGAAGGAGTAAATATCTAAAAGATACTACAAATATACCTAATTCAACAACAATAAAAATCACAGTTCCTACAAATGGACCAGAACCTGATGTAACTCAAGAAAACATCTGATGATGGGGAAAAAATGTTCATTATTAATATATAAAATACAAATTAAAAGTAAGATGAGCAAGTCTTCTGTTTCTCAGATATAACAGCAATAAGAAAACTGAATAATGCAAAGGTGCCAAGGAAATATGTATATAGATGATAATAGATGTAGTGATTAGGCAATGAGGCAGTCTTTAGGCACATGAAGTAATATTCAGATCCCATTGCTTAGTAATTCAACTACTGGTTCTTCATTTCCCAAAGACAGTCATAAAATTCCTTAATAAGTTTATTCCTTAGTAAATTCCTCAAAAGTAATTCCTTTTATAAATGAATATTTACTGCAGGATTATTTAAATTGGCAGGCTTTGCAATCCAGCAGGTACAGATGGGAGAGAACTCTGGTGTTTCCTCCAGAAGATTCGTAGTACACTGTAGCAAAATAGAATGAAATCCCTCAAGTTGGAGCCCAAGAAGCATATGTGAGTAGCACAGCAGTCTAAAGTACAAAGCTCATAAGAAAGAGTCCCGCCTCTGCCTATGTTCATTGCTTTGTTCACAAAACCTGGACACCAGTTACTGCAATAGGTATTTAGTAGATGAAGGAATCAGATAGGACTAAAACGCATCTTGGCAAATGAAAGAGAATGTGTCAAATACATTATAGTACATCTTTACAGTGCAATTTGAGTAAACAAGTGAAAAGTATAATTTTTCCAAAATTCTAAATAAACACTTTATGTAATACTGATTTAAAAGTTTTTCACTTGTTATGAAGTTATATTTGCAGTATTTAATTTAGGTGTAATCTATTCTTTGTACAGAAGCTAAAATTTGTACTCTGCAGCATTTTTCCATAATGATATTTTTCATAGCCACTTATTTACAAAGGGTTTATCCCAAACTTGTAGTAAATATTTTCCTTTCTTGCCTATTATGTCAATTTTTATCTTTAAAATTTCAATGCATCTTGAAGTTTTCTTAGTATTTTATTTTCATTAAAAAAGAAACCTGGTATTTATTTTTATCATCTAACTCTAAATATGGGAGTTAGTAACTCTCATTTCTATTTAGAAAATTCTTTGATATTCTCACCTACTTATGCTCCCAGATTCATCCTTAGAATTTTGATGTCTGTTTATAAACAAAATTATGAAGTTGTATTGATGCTTTCATTGCAGCTGTATCAAAGTGATAATGAAAGTTGGAAACTCTGATATATTTATTATCTTCATGTTCAGAAATATGATTTGCCTCTCCATTTATTTCAGTATCCTACCTATAAACTTGGTAGTTTTATGCATCATTTGCAACTTCTGAATTTATTCTTATGTATTTAATGTTTGTTTTATTGTGAATTGAATCTTTTTTCAATTATTGTTCCCATATATTTTCACTTTTATTTTTTATTAGCTTCTTTATTCTATTTTACTTTGTCATTTCATTTTATTCTTATTACTTTTAGGCAGAGGCTTAATTCACTGGTTTTCTCTTTTCCTCCACACAAATAGAAGGATTTTGAGTGATAAATTGCTCCCTAAGTGCTATTTTGGCAGTATTCCATACTTTTAAAAATATATTGTATTTATATTTTCATTGCATTTTCTTGTTCTGGATTCTTTCCCTGACCTAGGTGCTATTAAAGAAGTTTTTTTTTTTTAATTTTCATGAATATGGCACATTTGAATTCCTTTCTCATTATTTGTTTCTGTTTTCAATCTACTGTAGCCTAAAATATAACCAGTAGGATGTCAGCTTTTAACAATTACATTTGTTATGGATACATTTTTGTTACAGTACTCGATGCTTTTAAAAGGAAAAAGATCCTAGCACACTGGAAAAGCAAGTGCACTTCCATATCCAGTTCCTATCTTCTTTCCAAACAATGGTTAATTCTGTTTCATTAATGATGTTATTCAAATAGAATTTCTAAAATAAATTCTTCGTTTCCTTGTTAGGAAGCTAATGAGGAGAATCTTAATACAGTAGCTTCTCTTACTTTTCTATCTCTTGGGTCTATTTCCTACTAACGTATAACCAACCAGTCCTTCACTGACTAGCCAGTGGGCTAAGAGTAACGCAACCACATGGTTTCACATGCAAACTGGGAGAATTTTGGAAGTTCAAAGGGACTGTTGTATGATAACCACACAGGTTGACAGGTGTAAACCAAGACTGATCCAATCTAGAATAACTTCACCCTCCCTGAAAGTAAACTGAACGAGAACTTCACTAAGTAGGAAGACCCTATAGTGTTTGGGTAGTCAATTACATCATGTCCTGGAGCATTTGAATGTTTGACACTCAGACAAAATCATAATAGAAAAAAAAAGTAACAGAAAGAGAGGAATGAAAAGAGATGTACACTGAGAGAAGACTCATGAGGGCAAGAGAAGTCATGACGGAAAAAGGAATGAAGGGCAAAAGAAAAAGAAATCACTTAATTTGTGACAAAATAGTAAAATAGAGTGAAAACTTTCACAAAAAGATTGTGAATCTCAATAAAGTCAGGATAGGTATTTCCTGTAATTCAAATTAAATTATCAGTCATCTTTGTTTCTTTAAGAATATTCCAGTTTCACTGGGCAGGTTATGAAGCTACTGGAACATTTTCTATACTTCTTAACTCTTCTGTGCTCATTCCTCAAAGCATCACTAATTCAGCTTGCTGGAGGGTGTACCTGTGTCCAGAATCCTGAAAAAGCCTACCAAAGTTCTGTGTCTGCACAGACAGACCAAGAAAGAGGTACCTGGTGAAAGTCAGGGTCACGTGCTCATGTGTGCTTGTCATCTATCAAGGCGAGAAGAGTATTTCCTATTGGATACAGAGTGGGTTTTATGAGTGCATTTTGTTTTCTCTTTTTCCTTATGTGTATTTCAAAATAAAATACCATTACTTTAAAACAATCACATTAACAAAATAAACATGATTTGGTAAGCTTGAATTATTAGATGATTTTCAGTATTAATGACTGACGCAAAGAATTGTAGCAAAAGAAAGGAATAATGTTTAGAAAGTGAAATGATCAAGAGGCAGACCACTGGAGTTAAACCAAACCACAGTCTCATTTATTCAATGTGAGACAATGAAACCAACCTTCACTTATTTTGTCCTTGAATAAAATGAAGATAAAAGTGGTACGTTTTCCATGGAGTCCTAATGAGTATTAAATGACATAATGTTAAGTGAAGGGCTTTGGCCAGTGCTGGGCATGGTTCAGATGCTCAAGGTACTATTAGCTAGAGGCAAGCAAGGAGCTGCAGATGAAATGGCAGCATCAAGAAAAAATATAGTGGCATAAATATAGAAAAGCAATTCTCAAACTGGGACTGCCTTCCTTCGCACCATTAAATCTTGTTCCTCAGCAGGATTCTAACTATTCTGCAAACCCACAGGACATGTTTAAGTTCATAGAGCGGCCTTCCTTGCTTAAGTGCCTTAGTCTCCTCACATACACACACATTTCCCAGGCAAAAGAAATTCCTGTACTGCCCTGCTACACCCCAAGCTGCCAGCCAGATGTTTTAGCCTTTGAGATTTATCATTTCCCACATACAAGGAAGCAAAAGCTTACTGATTACAGAACTGTAAGATTTCATCAAAACAATGCTGAAAAAGTTCCTGCATGGGGAAGTACTATTTCTTTTCTTTTCTTTTTTTTTCTTTTCTTTTCTTTTCTTTTCTTTTCTTTTCTTTTCTTTTCTTTTCTTTTCTTTTCTTCTTTTCTTTTCTTTTCTTTCTTTTCTTCTGGAACAAGCTAAATGGAACAAAGTATGAGAAACAAACCAGAAATGAATACAAAAAAGAAAAAATCTGTTCTATGTGGATATGCAAGAGTTTGGGAGCAAGGGATTTAGTAATGGTGAAGAAAAATAGTTGGATATTAAAATCGAATTTTAGTTCTCTATTTACCTGTATTTTCCAAGCAGTATACTGGTAATGCAAGCACTTCAGTTATTGCCCACGAAAGCATGCCCATGTACAAGTAACCTTTGCTTTCCTTTAATTCCCTTTCTTCAAAGACAGGACACAAACCATTTCTGTATCAATATTTCTAGAACATAGTCCAATGTCTGGCACATAGATAATACAAGACTATAAAAGTAGAAGAGATTAAATACACAGTACAGATCCCATTTACAAGATATCTTGTGATCTACAAAGTAATCAAAAGTCTTTAAGATGCTTTGGGAAAAAGCAGATCTATAATATATCTGGGTCAGTAATAAAAGCTGACTGACAAAGGTAAGTATTTAGTAAACCAAATTTATTATTGTTGACAGAGCCTCTATACTCTCTGCTCCTAAATCTAATATTTGACTCTAAAGCTCTTAACTTGAACCTTTCATTCTCTTACCTATTTAATAAATTCCTGAATTCCACATCAGTCATTGAAGACAATACATTAACAAGTGCAAAACAAAAGAAATGAACAAACAAAAAAGATACCACCATCTGAAATTTTATTTAGGGTATTGCTTTAAAACTCAAATTACCTTTGTTAGCTATAAACCTTACACATATCACAGTTACACACACAAATTTTAGTAACTGACTAACTTGCATCAGACTTTTCCATTTACTTGGCATTATGAAGAACTGTGCTAGACATTTTTAATTGAAAGGCACTTAAGTAGTAGCTTAGGTTTCTGAGTCATTTGGGCATTACTGGAGCTTAACTCTTTGTCTCAGGACTTCTGCTTCAGATACTGTATCTAGCTCTTGTGACCACTGGAGTAATGCTAGTTTCTCTAATCAATGTGCTCTATATCCTCTGTGCTTAATCTAGTAGAACTCTCTTTCTCTGTGTTCAAATGAATGTTCCTGATAAATAGGTAACTCCCTCTCACCATGTATCTAGATACCAAGGTTTCTTTCATCTTGGGTTCTTGTATTCAACATGGGCCTTACAATGTTATCTTCTTTCCATTTGACTGAAGTGTAGAGAAACATGAAGGACTGTGAGTAGGAGTTTGGACTTGCCCAAATGAGGGGTACCTAACTCTGATTTACAGTGTTTTGGATGGACCTCAGTCAGATGTTTCACACTTACCTTCAGAGAATACTTGAAAATGTGGTCTAGAGTTGTGCCTAGGAATAAGGAACAGTAAGCTCTGTAAGTAGCTATTCTGTCTGTGATGCGACACACAGTATGTGTACTTCACATACACATGAGGACTCACATTCCTATGGCCTATCCCATCACCTAAGATGCGACCCATCACCTGGACCCATAGAGGCACCCAAATCCCTCACTTTATTGATCTCCAGGTCAATATAAGACAACTTTACTTCAACTTTTTTTTAGTATTTCCTTCTACAAACTATGATTGTGTGGTGGGCAGTCACTAAGATGCAATACGTTAGTTTTTCTGTCACTAGTATGCAATACGTGACACCCACAACTAATGAAGAAAGGCTTAGTTTGGCTCCTAGTTTCTGGGAATTCAGTTCATATGCAGGAACATTATGGTCAAAGGGCGTGGTGGAGCAAAGTTGCATAGTTCATAATAGCAGGGAAACAGAATCAGAGAAAAGTTCCACAGAGGAATGGGCTGGAGAGAGATATGAATCCCAAAGTTAGGCTCTTATGTCACATCCACAAGTGTGTTTTACTAACCTCCTAGTCAGCTTCCAAGTCAATTAAATTGATATAATTAAGATTAACCAGTAATCATTCCCAGTCATCTCCACTTCCTGTCATGCACGCCTTATACAATTCCTTCCCTTGAGTGTGTGCTAGATATACTTCTACATAATGGGTATTATAGAACTGATGGCATGTCACATCCAGACACTCGCTCACTCTTGTGTTCTGAGGGAAGTGAACTGTCATGACCATGTCCTGTGGAAGGTGCCTGTGTGTCAAACAACTAGGCATGACCTCTATCCAACTGCCACTGAAGAATTGAGGATCTCTTCTCACAAACAGTAAGAAACTGAATCTTGTCAACAACCTTGTGAATGAACTTGGAAGTGGGTGCTCCCACCAGTCAACCATTAAATGAGACCATAGCCCCAGCAGACACCTTTTCTGAAACCTCATTGAAAACATTAAAACAAGACACCCACATGCATCCCTTTTCACACACTCTGGAGAATACTTTTTAAATTGTTTTAAGTCACTGTCTTAGTTACTTTTCTCTTGTGGCTGAAACAAAATACCTGACTCCCAGGGGTAAAGGAGGAAAGGTTTGTTTAGCTCACAGTTTGTAGAGATTTCAGTTCATAATCGACTGGCTCTGAGGCAGGGTGGCACACAGAAGCGGGGCAACCATTCATGGTGGTAGAAGACAGCAGAAGCAACAAGAGAAGAGAGAGAGACAAGATTCTCTCTGTCACTTGTATTGTATGCAAGCTACACCCCTAGGTGAGGGTGTAGCACTCACACCCTTATCTCTAGCATCAGACCATGAATCAATCACAAATTCTAGAATCCCACCCCATGACTGCATGAGGCTTTGTGGGCATATCTAGACACAAAGTATAACAGTCACTAAGTTTTGAGATAACTTGTTACACAATAATGTTTAACTAATAAACTCATGAATTATTGCCTGTTTAGCCTTCCCTTGTCTTTGTTCCTTTTCTTACAAAAGTCTAACATTCTTATGCCCACAGGACTGTGCTTCTAGACATTACTCACATTCCTCTTTCTGACAATGGCACACATATTTTACACACATGAATATTCATATTGAATTATATACTCATGCATGTATATTCAACCATCCAGATCTGTAAATTCCATATCCTCTGATTCAACCAATCCAAGGTCAAAACATTTTATAATATTTTGTGCTAAACATCTATGGACATTTTTGTTATCACTGTGCCTTAAACAATGCAGAATAGAAAGGATTTACATAGCATTTACATAGTATTAAGTACTGTAAGTAATCTAGAAATTATTTAAAATATACAAGAAGATGTTCCGAGGTTATATTCTAATATAGCACTATTTTATATATGAAAGTTGAGCATGAATCTTAGTAATTGGGAGAAATCCTGCAACCAATCTGCTATGTACACTAGGAATGAGTATATAATTTCTGAAATGTCACAATTTTATGAAACATTATTTTCTTTCTCAAAAAGAAAAATTTTCCACTGTGTAAGTTAGATTTGCCTCTTGTGAAATCCAACACTCACTATTATTATCTTTTAACGTTTAATTGCATAAATATGATTACATTTTTCTTTTTATCCATGCACAAAATACATATCTAGGGATATATTACCTAATACAGTTTAGATTCTTAAAAAATGACAAAGACAGAACACAGCCAATTCCTAGAGGACAATAATCTTAACACATTCATCACTGTACTCTCCATAACTCCTAGCACAGATTCCTTTCACAATATATTCCTTTTGCAGCAAATAAAATCTTAGTATAGTTGAATGATGGCAAACGTTTTAGAGACTGAGTACCAAACTGCAACCCAAAACCCACTTACTTAGCACAAAGTGCTAACACAGCAATTAAACCCAAATGCTGAGGTTTTAGTTTAGAAAAAACAACTACATTAACATCTTTTGGCTTAAAAGAAAAACACAATAACACATGTGCTATAGGTTCGCCACCACAGGTCTAATTTAAGGTTCGATTTCTCTTAGATTCTAAGACATTACTGACACATAAAGAAGAAAAGTCTTAAATCTTTGCTTTTTCATTTGCAAAATATAGAAGTCAATGTTTAT
Organism: Cuniculus paca; assembly: GCA_004365215.1. Lineage (NCBI taxonomy): Eukaryota > Metazoa > Chordata > Mammalia > Rodentia > Cuniculidae > Cuniculus > Cuniculus paca. The sequence goes on from RJWT010020405.1 coordinate 12,858, forward strand.
TTTCCTGTCACCTTAAGGGAAATGTGAGAAATAACACGATAAACCATTGAGAGCAAAATGTGGGATCAATTTCTTCAGAATTTTTCAAAATTTAAAACACTTAGAGTGTTTGCGAGTAGAGAATAGCCACAAGGAAGCCTCATGGGGTGAAAGAATATGGGCTTTGAAATCAGAAGTTGTGTTGCCACTCTGGTATGTGTCTACAGCCTCCAGTAACCTTTATTTCTTTGAACTGATTTCACCGGTAAAATGGGATGCATTATACTCTATAGCTTATGGTAATGGGATGAAATATCGATGAATTTATGTACATGCTTACGTTTGAGAATGTAAAAAAGTACACAAATACTAGTTATAACCATTATCATTGAGCACAAGAGTTGTTGTATAGACTAATGGGTAAGTGGGTGCCTGCACATAAACTCATTTTTCTAATTAATAGTAATAATAAATGAAGAACATCTCCAAGGCCTATGTACTGTCTTGAGAGATTTGCATATATTAACTCTATAGTTAAGGAACTGAGGAGCAAGACGCTGCGTAACTACACAAAGCTTCAGTATAATTATTGTCAGAATCTGAATTCAAACTTTGAAACAATCTTTTTTACCAAAGATTATCTATTCTTAATGATTATGCACTATCATATTACCAATAAACTTTATTACAACTCTAAAAATGTATACACATGCACATAATAATACTTCACAATGTGTTGGTTTCTGTGTCACTGCCATAATTGTGAGCTTTATTTTTATTTGTTCTGTTTTTGGTTTGGTTTTGGTTTTGAACACTTTCTTAATTTTTAAAACAAGACTTTTTAAAATTCATTATGATAATAGTATCTCCTGCAAGTTCTTAAGTACTGTCATATACCAGAAAGGAGGTAAGAAAGCTCTTTCTTCCCCTTACACTTCTCTGAGTTTCTCTCAGAACCTGTCCAAGCATTATCTCCCTAGACTTCTTTCTTACTTAAGAGAATTGTTTGGAGTTACAAATGCCTTTGACAGTCTTATTTACCAAAATAAAAGTGAATAAACAAAAAAATTTCAGTAATATCATCACTCTCCAGTCCATGAGAATTCTTGTCAGCAATCATCCACTAAATCCTCTCTAAAGAAATCCAGACCAGCTAAAGCTCAATCTTTCACTCAGTACTCAATGAAACATGAAAACAAGCATTTGTTTTGCAGAAAACCTTATCAATTCCAGGAGTTAGAGAAACACAATCAGTCTCTTTAAAATCTTAGAATTTTTGAGTTAAAAGCCATGAAGGGCACTGTAAGCTCATTCACAGATAAGAAATTGAAGCTTATAGAAACATGTTGATCTGTCTCAGTATCTTCTGCTTTCATACAGTGAGCATTGGCCAGGTGAGCCAGTGACCCCAGGTTCGCTGCTAGTTCCTTTCTGAGTTTTATAAAAGGAAGATTTGATCATTTTTACGGGCATGTAGGATGACAAACACTAGTCTCTCTCTTGTTCCCAAGTTGTTTAGTGGAAATCCTCTGCTAATCAGTTACCATTTACCAATATTCTCTCTAGTCACTTCAAAGGAGAGACTGTCTGAGGAAGTAAACTGCCATCCTTACAAAAGCAGAAAACACTCTGAGGATATGCTGTTCTTCATGTTATTTTTGTTCCTTTGCCCCCATTGCCTCACACTCACTAATCAGTGCATACACTTTGTCTCAGAAATTCAAAGAACTGGAAAAGTACAGAAGGAAATGAGGGTTTGGACACAATCTTTCTGTGGCAGCATTTAAAAAAATAATCTTCATATTCCTCTTCAAATTCGTGTACCACAGTTTCCACTGCAAATATAAACTCCAGTCTAGATTGCAGAGATTCAGATTACTATGACTAGAGCTAGAACTTGGAATGCCAGGTTTACTGGAATAGAATTGCTAGACAAGAAACACATAAGGAATTTATCATCAACCCCTCCATTGATGCAGTTCACAGTTGAGATCTAAACTTAGATGAATACAATTAACCAGAAGACTAGTTTGAAGGAAAGCTTCTTCAAAGGGTAGTCATACCAGAGAGCACTTCAGAGAAGCTCCCATGCATACTCTTTTTTTTTTTAATTTTAAAGATAGTAAATCCCAACAAAACAAAACAGAATAAATTCAGTCAAAACACAGCAGTGAAATTGGTACAGAACATCAAAGCAGGGTAATGGGAAAACAACAATGGCTACTACAGTGTATCTTGTTATCTTCACAGTAGGTTTCCATTCCATCAGTTATAGCAAAATCAGACCAAAACAAAACAGAATAAAACCAATCAAAATAGAATATTGAGTAAAGAAAAAAAATTAATAAGAATAAAACAAAACAGTGAGAACATTATTAGACTTTAAAAACAAGACAGAAAAAAAACCTCCATATTTACCATATTGCATACCGTTATCCTTCCTATACACGTTCAGACTGTCAACCCCATGCCTGTAAATTCAACCTAACAATACAATCTTTCAGGTGCTTTTTGTACCTCAATTGCTATTAGCTCAGGTTGACCTCCAAACCAGCTGGTGGCTCACAGGGTGAGAGGGCTTGGTGATTTTCAGTCTGCATGCTGGTAGGCTTACAGGAGACACTGACTTTTTTCTCTTGCTGGGTCCCACACAGTCTGCGCAGCTTATCAGAAAGGCTGGCTAGTTGGATCCTTGATCGGCTCCTCCCAGTCCCAGCATGGTTGATTCTTGGGAGTTTCTGGCTTTTCTTTGTCTTCCTGGGTTCCGCACAATCTGCGTGGCTTACCAGAAAGGCTGACTAGTTGGATCTATGATCGGTTTCTCCCGGTCCCAACAACCCATGCATACTCTTTATCTAACGTGAGAGAGTTGAAAATGTCCCTGTACTTGAACGTACAGAACTACCGAGACCCATTCTAAGAACTCCTTCAGTAGTGTTGACCTCTTTAGAGCAGTAGAGAGATATGACTCTGTTACACATGCAGAGTTAAAAATTTTATTAGGCATAATAACCTGGAATTTCCTAGGCATGGTCGCACATGTCTATAATCCCAATACTCTGGGAGGCTAAGGCAGGAGGATCACGAGTTTAAGCCCAGTGTGGGCAATTTAGCAATTGAAAAAGATGCTGCTTCAAAATAAATTATTACTGCAGCAACAACAACAAAAACAACGATGATGATGATGATGATGATGATGATAAGGGCTTAGAATGTAACTCAGTGCCAACAACCTGGATTCAATTCCTGGTACTCCCCACTGCAAAGAGAAAAAAATATATAGAATTCTCCAGTTCCCTGTTATTAAATGTACCTCAATGCAACTGTTATTAAATGCCTAGAGTATAATTCTGACTTAGTGGACTTTGTGATTTTATTTCAAATTGAAACATATAAGGAAAATAACCTTCTTAATGAAGTAGAAACATAGTTATAACTAACACTAAAACAGTCTCACTGGGATTTCTTGTACCATTAATGAGAATAAATAATAAAAAAACTCAGCACATTCATTCAAAAGCTTATCACTGCATGTCTCATAATGATAACCACAAGAAATCACCTAAAGCCATAGAAGAGATCATTTAGCACCTCAAAGACAGGCTCACTTAAGTAAAAGATAAAGAAGATGGTGATTTCAGAAATAATTCAAACAAAATATGCAAATTGGGCTGCCTTTCTAGACTATTAGCAAATCTATGTTGAACCATAAATAACTTTCACAGCATCAGCACACTTCGAAGTCTTTGTTTTGAAACTAGAGTATTGACCTATTAAATTAGGTCTTTTTCACGGTATTCTGAGAGTCCAAAGAAGAAATGTCTACATCCAAATGATATGGGACATGAGGGAAAGGTGTGGGCTACATTTAGCACAGATTTCTGAATCCCACTGCAGATCTATTGGATAGAAATATGCACATCTACTGAATATGTGTGGCCTCCCAAGTGAAGCTATGCTTTCAAGGAAACCACTGCCTTAAAAACAGTAGAATGTAGAAGAAAATGCCTTTTAAACTGATAGTTTGTATTCTTAGACAAACTGGTTTTGAATTTATGGTATAGTAAAGTTCAATTTGATCAGGTACAACACATCATAAATTTTTAAAACAAAATGATTTTTGTTAAGACAAGCAATTGCTGGGATAGTTGAAGAGCTTTGTATCTGGGGACTCAGATTATGCTTATAAATTGGGAAGTTAAACTTGTCCAAATGCACAGGTAAGACTTAAAATTTCATACGGACATACCTACCTAAAGTACAGGAATATTTTAGAGTATGTTGCATAGTTTTAACTAGGTTTCTATGCCCTACCCAGTAAAGATCCTTAAGTGCACATTTGCCTGGATGTGCAGTTGTTGGTTCTGCAAACACAAACATGTTTAAAATTTATTTCACAAGTTAATGTTTTTACAGTTTCTATGGAGGTTGGTTGGTTATTAACACAAAACTCTTGAATCCTACCTTGACCCATCTTTAAAATTTGATTTTTGATTTTTAAAATAGTTCCTGCCTCGTCCTATCTTCATTCATAATTTTTACAGAGACTGGGTCTCACTAAGTCACTAAGTTGTCCAACTTGCAGTCCTCCCATCTCAGCCTCTCAAAGTGCTGGAGTTACAGTCCTGCCTCTGACATTTTTGATTCATGCAATAAACTAAATTTTTATCAGAAAGCAAATGGAAATTAAAGAAGCTGTGAAATAATTTGAAAATATTGTCAAAGTAATGACTAGATTCTCAATCTTCAAAGCATGCTTGGAGAAATAACATATTAGGTACTTTGAAACCCACTGCAGGAAGGGTCAACAGTGTGCTTTGAACAAGTGTAAACCACGAATGCAGTCTTAGCAGTTGCTCTTAAGACGTGGGTAACCAAGATGAGAAAGCATGTATGGTTTTTGCATCTTAAACGGGTAAAAGAAATGTATTTCACAGGCCTTCACACTTTATTTGAAGATTATCATAAACTGAGAATTTCAAATTGTAAAACTGCTAAACAATAAACCTTTAGTGCAGCCCATCATGCATTACAAAGTCTTCCATGCGATGGTGTTGTCTGAATTTCTCCCACAGTGTTGAAAATATAAAACTTAAAGTTTAAATTTCACATTTTGGAATTAGGGATTATTTTGCAATGAGCTAAGCCCTCCTAGACAAAGCTTG
>RJWT010020406.1:0-17975 GCA_004365215.1 Cuniculus paca
TAGAGACAGCAGAATGGATTTTAAAACCATGACTTAATACAGTGTCCACCAAAGGCTAACATTAAACCCAAAGATATAGATAGATTGTAAGTAAAAGGATAGAAAGTTATTTATATAAATTGTAACCAAAGAGAATTGGAATGGCTGTACTATACCAGGTAAAATAGACTTTAAGTCAAAAACTCACCAGGGATTTAGCTCAGTGGTGTAAGCACCTGCCTGGCAAGCATGAGGTCATGAGTTCGATCCCCGGTGCCGCAAAACAAACAAACAAACAAACAAGAAACAATATGTAAATCAAAAACCATTGCAAGAATATGTAGTGACAAGGCATTAGTTCATCAAGATGGCTAAACAATTACAAGTACCAAATAAAACACAGCCCCACTAAATATGAGGCAAATATGAATAGAATCAAAAGGATAAATCATTCCACAAAGTAGAAATTTCAATAACCACTTTCAATAATAAATAGAATGTCTAGGTAGAAGTTCAACTGAGGAAACAGAGAACTTTTACGACACTGTAAACAAACTAGATTTAACAAACATACATAGGACACATCACCCTACAATAACAAAGACACACTCTCTTGAAGTATATGTGGAAGTCTCCTGCTAGGCTGTATGTTAGACCACAAAGCAAGTTTGAAAGACCAAAATCATATGAAGAAGTATCTTTCGGGCCACAATGGAATGAAGATAGATGTCAATAATAGAAGGAAAACCAGAAAATTCAAACATGAAATGAAGCTATAGTTTTGTGTTGTTTTGGCAACACTGGGAATTGAACCCAGGAGTGCTCTTCCAACAAACTACCTTCCCAGCTCTTTATATTCTGAGACAAGTTTAGAGAAGCTGTGCGGGAAGGACTCAAACTCGTGATCCTTTTGCCTCAGCCTCTCTCAGTGCTGAAATTACAAGTATGTACCATGGTACCCAGTTTATACAACATTAATTATCTTAATCAATCGTCAAAGGATAAGTCAAAGAGGAAACTAGAAAACACCTTAAAATAATGAAAAAAACAATCCTAAACATACCAAAATGTATGGGATGTAGCAAAAATAGTGCTTAGAAGAGTTGTGATTTTAAACTGATAGTACCATAAAGCATCAAAGTAAATAATGTGCTATTCTGAGTTTTTTCAAAGCTTTATAAATCAATAATAAATAATATGAAAAGTATTTGGTCTTAAAAACATTAAAAAATTTAAAAAGTGAAAGTAGGAACATTCCTACCAATTTTACAGAAATGTAAAGGATTGTAAGAATACTATGAACAATTGTACATTAACGAATTTGATTACCTAGATAAAATGGACAAATTTCATAGAAACACACATCACCTAAATTGACAAACAAACAAACAAACAAAAAACAACAAAAAAACGCTCTAAGTAGTAAAGAGATTCAATTAATAATGAAATACCTCCTCAAAAAGAAAGGCCCAGGACCACATTATTGGTAAGGTCTACCAAATATTTAAATAATACCAATCCTCAAATTTTTTCAAAAAAATGAGGAGACACTTTCTCTCTCAATCTCTCTCTCTCTCTCTCTCCTTGAGACAGTGTCTATGTTGTCCACAGCTGACCTTAAACTCACTATGTAGCCCAGGCTGGCCTTGAACTTCTGGTGATCCTCCTGCCTCATCCTTCTGAGTGCTGGGATTACAGACATGCGCCACCACACTCAGCCTCTACCTCATTTTATGTGGTTCATATTACCCTGACCTCAAAGCCGGATAAATGCATTACATAGAAAGAAAGTTACAGCTCAATATCCACTATAAATATAGATGCAAAACTCCTTAACAAAATACTAACGGATTGGATCTAACAACATATTTAAAGGATTATACATCATAATCAAATGGGATTTATCCAAGGAAAGGATGGTTCAATGTAAGAAAATCAACATAATACACATTAATAAAACAAGGGAGAAATGCCACATGATCAACTCAGCTGATGCAAAAAAGGAACACGATGAAATCCAAAATCCTTTTCATTATGAACAAATTTAGAAAACTGGAAACCAGTTCTCCCCTCCTGTTATATTCTAATATTGCTTCTCTCTCCAGTTACTCTAATCCTATCTACTTATTCCTACTGTTCTTTGAACATGCCAGGCACATATCTCAGGACCTTTGTACTTGTAATTCCCTCCATTTGTAACATTCTTCCTACAGATACCTGCCTGGCTAGCTCCTTTACCTTCTCTAGGTTTTTTCCAGTCTTTTTCTAAATAATGCCTTTTTGCCTACCTTATCTAAACTCACATCATACACCTTGGAAAGCCACATTCACTTTTTTTTCTCTTCCTGAAAACACTATGCATTGTTAATTTATTTATCTGTTATCTGTTCAGAATGTAACTACACAGGGCAGTGCTTTTTACTATTTTGTTCACTACTGTATTCTTAGTGGCTATGATGGTGTTTGGGACATGAGTGTTTGATAAAAGTATATTCAATGACTTAATTAACCCACTTGTGATTGTAAGTCAAAGTTACAGCACAGATGAGTAGCAGAAGACTGTGCAAAGTAATTAAGGGATGTAAGCTGAGCACAAACCCTGGTGATCACCACCATGCAATGATATCAGTGATCCTGTGGAGGACAAAAGACAAATGCCACTGAGTTGAATGTGAGAGTGACTCACCCAGATTATTCATAACCTCACTAAAAACAACTGAACTCTAACACAAGACAAAAAGAGCTGTGACATCTCAGTGCCTATCACTTAAGGCTGAAAGTTTTGTTTTGTGGTGGTACTTGGGATTGAACCCAGGACTTTCACACTGAGATACATCCCCAACTTTTTATGTTTTTATTACTGAGACAGGTTCTCATTAAGCTGCTAGTTATCTGGGCTGGAGACAAACCGGTGATCCTTTTGCCTCAGCAATTACTCTAAGAGGTAGGTGCGGGGAATTACAAAGGAACCCTCACATTGTGTTATGGTTAGAATTTCTATCAGGTTATTATATGAAGAATTTTTAACTTTAAAATAATGAGTCCTTCCCTATATAAAGGATCCTTGTGCAATGCAAATAATTCACAGAAAGTGACTAATGTTAAGTGCAAAGTGAATGTGTATTCTTTCCCCCAAACACTAGAGGAGCCCAGCAGAGGGGGAAGAATGGATCCTCACTGAAGAGGTTTGGGCAATCTTGCTCAAGGAGGGGGAATTCAAGCTGCACTTAGAGAAACAGTGAAGCTTTCAAGCACAGAGTTTAAGACGAAGCATGTGCGTGGTAGTGGACAGCAGGCACAGGGTAGTGGAATGGGATATGAACCTAGAATGTAAGTGTATGCTTTGGCTAAGAGCCTCAAATGCTCGGCTCATACTACTGTATTAGGAAACTTCTGTAGAAGTTTTAAAAAATGACATACGGAAATGAAACTGACTTTTAAAAACAACTGCCAATTGTCTTGCTCTTATCAGCCAACTTGACTCTAAATATTGTACGAATGTGTTATCAGTTTATTTTGCCAGCTCCAACGGCCTAAAATACTTCAGTGACTTCCAGTTGTTCTCAAAGACACACATCTTTATTGTCATCTACAAGTTGCTTGGTCTTTTTTCTTCCTTCATTTGGCCTTGCTCTTCATGTTGCAGCCAGTGAGCTACTTGAAATTCCTCTCACAAGGATTCTGTCCTGATTCTCCCTTTCTTTAGATTATAGTTCACAAATTCCTTCTTGAAGGATACTCCCCAACCTCCCATTTATATTCTATCATGGCACTATTTCTCCATCACGGTTCTTCATTTAACACATTAGGTACAATTCTTTGATTAATATGTCTCATTTACTAGGCTGAAAACACGTTGAGAGTGAACTCGTCCCACCGCCTACCCATCCAGGCTCACAACTCTATCCCTGAAGTCTGCACATAGAAAAAGTAGTCAGTAGCTGTTGTCAATAGGAGAGATTAAAAAAATAGTAAGTCAGGATGCAGGACAGGACCATTTGGGCAGGGGAAAACTTATCTATCAGTCTTTTAAAAAGAAGTTAAATAGTATGGTCTTACAACCATCTTCTGCGGTTTCAAGGTTGTTTTTTTTTTTTTTAGAACTTGTCCAAGTCACTCAACTTCTCAGGATTTAAACTCAAGATTTCTTGAATTAAAAAAAAAAAAAGTAAAGCAAAACAAGTACATGTTTTCAGTTAGCAAATTTGTAAGCATGGAAGAAGGTGGTGTGAGCCTTCTCGTAAGACAAATCTGAACCTATTGTGCTTAAATTCTTTTTTCAATATATAGGTCGACGAGTCTTAAATGCTTACAAACCTGCGAACATTGTTTTTTCACTATTCTTTCTGGGAAAGGTGTTGCTTATAATGGTGCTGTCTCACTCTACTTCCTCTTCTATGGGATTTGTGACACATAATTGAACTTAAAAAAAAAAACTTGAATTAAGCACTTCTGTGTGAAGGTACTTGAAGTTGTTGAGTTTTGCTATACCAGTCCACTCCTGCAGTGAGCTCCTCTGACAGTCAGTCCTATCTGGTGGCACAAACAGGCCTTTTTAAGTTGAGGTGTGGTATGTCCTTTAACTTCTTTGAGCCCTCATTTTCTTTTTATAAGGTGGGAGTAGGATAACTACTAGAGTGGTACCTGGGTTCATGAACTTAATTCTTTCCATAATTCTGGTTGAAAACTGAACTGGACAAGAACCGAATCAAATTTCCCCATAAGATCAACATTGAACTTAACTACTGAATTGATACTGAATACTTGTGCCTGGAAGTCTTACACACACTATTTGCTTCACCTTCATAACTTGCCTATGGATCCAAAATACTTGGCGTCATGGGGAAATTAATTTGCAGCAGGAAAGCAACTTAGTTAAGTTTATGTAAGCAACAGCTGGAGAAACCCAGGATTCAAATCCAGACCTGACTACTATTGCCTTTGTACTGTTTCCTACTTCAGCAGGCTATTAGGAAAACTTTACAAAGAAATATATTTAAACAGCAAGATTTCCACTCAAACTATACAAGATTGTGAACTTGTTATACTAGAGAAGAAGAACTAGAACCTAATCTAAGATTTTTTTTAAAATGGAAGTCAAATTTTAATTGTAACAAACAAGAAACATCAATCAATATATAGACAGCAGATCTTTCAACAGTTTTAAGGATGGAACTCACCCACTTTTGTAGTATGTTTTCATACTACAGGCTTCCCAACAAACCTGGTCCTGATGATTCCTGGCCTACATTAGATGATGACTAAGTTTTTATTATTTTTTTTGGTACTAGAACTCTAACTCAGGACCTTGTGATTGCCAGGCAGGCACTTGTGCCACTGAGCTATATCCCTGGCCCCAATGACTATGTTTTTTTTTTTTTTTAATGACTATGTTTTTAACAACAAGAATGTTTCAAAAGTAAACCTAACTGAGGTATGGGCTACTGCTTCGCAATCCAAGAAAAATCAAGGAGGCATTGGGGAACCAGGAAATAGAACCTTGACAACAGTGTTTCTGATAGTAAAAACAAAGACATGGTAGAAACCCTTCCTACAATATCAGTCAATGTCCAGTACTTTTCTCAATCTTACTTTTCAACACCATCATCTGAACCAATCTAAGATTTTAAGAGTGAAGAACTCATTACTGGAGTACAGGTTACTTTGCTGTAAGAGCAGCATATTTCTTACGCTTCAAACATTCTTAATTTGAGAAGAAAATAATTCAATGTTTCTTGAAATGTTTCTCCAAAGACATACCAATGGCCAAGATGCACATGAAAAAAATGCTCATTATTAGCCATCAGGGAAATGTAAATCAGAATCACAATGAGGCACTTTACATACTAGTGTGATTATTTTTTAAAAACAAACACCACCAAGTGTTAGGAAGGATGTGGACCAACTGGAGCCCTCATGTACTGCTGGTGGGAATGTAAAGCATTCCCTCTCTGTGGCAAACACTCCAGCAGTGCCTTAAAAGGTTAAACAGAGATCTGTGTGACCCAGCAATTCCATTCCTAGGTTCACACTCAAGAGAATTCAAAACATAAGTAAAATTTGTACAAGTGTTTATAGCAACATTATTTGAAATAGCCACAAAATAGAAATAATGCAAATGTTCATCCACTGATGAATTTTTTTTTAAATGTGATATATCCATGTGATGGAATGGTCATAAAAAGGAATAAAGCACTGATACTTGCTACAGTATGGATGAGTCTTGAAATTATGCTGGGTGAAAGAAGTTGGTCACTAAAGACCATATGATTCTATTTACATGAAATGTATAGAATAGGCAAATCCAGAGACAGAAAATAGAATAATAGTCACCAAGGACTGGAGTGGCGGAAGTGATGAGGTGTTCAAGGATACAGAGCTTCTTTGGGGGTTGATGAAAACGTTTTAAAATTGATTATGGCACTGGGTTGCCCAACTCTGAATACTAAAGGCCATTAAACTGTACACAAGTGGAGACACAACACATGGCTATCTTAACAAAGCTGGTATGTTTAAAAAAAAAAAAAGTCCTCAGTTCACCATTTGTAATCTGAAACACTAGGCACTTACTAAAGTTCACTTTAAACCAAATGAATTCTTACCATGGATTAAGAGAATTCTAATAATTTTACAGAACTGCACTATAACATCTGAATATAATTCACAGAGATGACTTAAACAATTCAGAGATGACTTAAAATTAATTTTATGGATTGAAACATGAAAATGCCAATAAATACAATGCTAAGATTTTTAGTTAATAGATGTCTGGAGAGCTAGAGATGGCCTTACCATTAACCAACTGAACTGAGAAGCCTAAGAATCATTCTAGTCTCCTCTTCCCTTGATCCCTCCTGTTTGTAACTCCATAAGGGTAGGGTTTGGTGATTCTTCACTACGGCATCCCTTGTGCTTAGAACAGTGCCTGGCACCAAGAAGAGGCCTAATTAGTATTTGTTGATAAATTCACGTAGTACTTGAAATTAGCACCTTTAAAAGAAAGTATTTTTAAAACTCTTACTTGTTGCATATGCATATATATATATATATATATATATATATATATATATATATATAGTTTCACTTGCCATTCCAGTTGTTGAACATGTTAAGGCTAAATTCTTAAAGGGACACAAGTATACTAAGAATACGTAGAACATAACTTTATTCAAGTTTGTTCTTGTTACCTGATGCATGACTATTTAAAAGATACTTTATTTTATAAAAACTTCCATCTGCAAGCAATGGATTAATCATAACAGGGAGCTTACCCTGGAATACATGGGTGGGTTTAGTGGCCCATAAACCCCTAAAATTATATGCTGTGTGTGAGATGTAGCATGTATATTAGCATGTATATCTTTTTGGTGAAAGTTCATAGGATTCTATGACCTATGAGAAATTTAAAAATTATTTAACTAGAAACAAAGCCACAAGTTTTTTAAACATGAATTTGTACAGCAAAATGATATCCAACAGCTCCATCTATGGGTAAGTCACGGTCACCCAGTACAGAAATTGACAACTACCAGAGACCAGTGCATCTTATGAATGTTTGTGTTGAAATCTTCACTGGTGTTTTAGTGGGAATTTATTAACCATAGTATCACAGCTTTTTTTTCCCCAGATAGATGCAAAAATTAGGAGACTTGATGAATTCTACTTACAGTACTTCAGCACCAAAAAATTGGGCAGTTATGCTGATATATGTATGTACAATTCAACATTTGTCAGTCTTAAAATGCTTATAGTGAAATCTATATAAAACCGTTAAAAACTTTTCTATTTACAATTTTAAAAATGAAAAGTATAGTTTCCTTTGCCACAACTTGTCAAAACTCTTACCCTCCCAACTCATTACCCCTCACTCATGACAGATAACAATCATAAGACCAAAACATACTGATTAAACAAACTGTGTCCTAAAAAAGGTAGAATGCTTAAAAACATTACATTTAAACCTGCAAATCAACTTTTTTATACATTTCAAAGAAGCTTAAACAAAAGTATGTAAAAATTATTTTAAAGTTTCAGTCCAACATGAATGTGCAATTTCAACATTAAAACAGCATGTGAATGAGTAATTTGTTTTCCTTAATGTAAATGAACATTTCCTTTGGGCCAGAAAAAAATTTTTTTTACCTCTACTTTACAATAATACATTTTCTAATAAGTTTTCTTGAAGGGCACTGGAGGATGAACGGGAGATGGAAGGGAATACAATCCTGGTTAACAAGAAATGTGTCAGAAGGACTATCACCTGCTTTGAAATGTTTACACTTAAATAAATAGAAGGCAAGTGTGCTGCCTAGAGCACAAAGGAAAAACACAATAAATTAGCATACAACAATGAGAATGTACAAGCCACCCAAAAGCACTTCCTACTGGTTACGGGTCTGTTTTCCGCCACCCAAAAAGGTTTCTTTAATGCCAGTATTTTCCTAGATATTTATAAACTAGTTATCAACTGAGCAAACATAAAATGCTAACCAGTTCAACACTTCCAGGGATTTGCAAAAACATACAAGATTTTTAAAAACTGTTCGTGACACATCATTTCAAAATACAAACTATTCATAGTCTCCTTTTTTGATGGCAATTTGCTCAATGGAAACCAGTTGGGAAACATTCACAGGAAAAGTCTCTTTCCACTGCAAGATAAAACTTTTCCATTGGCCATGGTCCAACAGAGAAAGAATATCAGATCTTGAATCTCTGTAGATGTGCATCGTCTTTTTTTTTTCCTCTTTTTTTCTAAGTTTTTTAAAAAAGTACATTCCCCTGTGAGTTTTAGTTTGTTAAAATGCTACTCCTGCAGCAATATCTTATTGAAATACTGCTGTTTCAGGGTCCATAGCTTAAGTACGGGCAAAGTGCTTTTTTTTTTTTTTTCTTTGACATTAGAATTCAAGAGTTTCCCTGGACACTTGATAACCAAGCAGGTTTTAAAGTGCACTCCTGTATCCAAAACACTAGGACCGTTCAGCAGAACTCTGTGAGGGGCTAGGCTCAGTTCCATCCTCCGTGCTACTGTCTATGTCCTGCTCCATTGCTGTCTCATCATCATCCAGCTGCTGACTGGTGAAGTTGTTTAGTTCAAGAAGTCCACTGGGCTCCACAACCACATTGGAGCTGGAGTGACAAGGAATAGCATACTGGGGAATGGCCTGGAAGAAAAGATGCAGAAGACAATCTTTATAGAAAGAAAAAGTTACATTAAGATTTCTCCAATACCACTAAGGAAAAAAAAAGAAAATTGACATTTATTGGAAATATACTGCATGCCAGGCACTGTGCTAGGTGCTTTCATGTACAATATTTTACTACACCCCCATTAACAATACTGTAAACAAAATATTATTCCCATTTTACAAATAAGGAAACTAAAAAGATAGAAGCCTTAATCAAGGTCACACAGCTATCAGCGTTAATACCAGGTTCAAATCCAAGTCTTGTATAACTCAAAGTGATCTTTCCACTCCTTAATGACGCCTCTACAAAAGAGGCTAAATTCAGGAGACAACATCTAAAGAATTCTTTCATTTGATCATTAAGAGAATTAGGTCAAATTTTACTATCTACAAGGTGATTAATTTGCTGATATCACAATACTGCACATTTTAAACCTCTTTATTGGCTCAATAGGACAGTAATTTGTTTAGGTCACAGGATAATGAATTGCACTGAAAATGAAAGTAGTGAAAATATCAAGTACAAGAAAGGCCAAAACTTGTCCTGCAAATAATAAAAATACCAGGAGACAAACATTAGGTATGGGCTTTTGGGTAAGTAAATATTGTAGATACATTGCCTTGCCACATTCTTTTTCTTCATCTTTATTAGATGTATTTTTAAAAGGAGCATCAGAGTTCATGTCACACCCCTGTTAAAAAACTGTACAATTAGGGCCAGGAATTTAGCTCAGCGGCACAAGCACCTGCCTGGCAAGCGCAAGGTCGTGAGTTTGATTCCCAGTACAAAAAAAAAAAAACTATACAATTATTTTCTTTTGTACTTACTATACAGTCAAACTCCTTAGCAGGGCTTCAGCATCATGCTAAACTCACTTTACCTTAGGACTTTTGCACTAGCTCTTCCCCTCCTTAAATCCTTTTCCTCCAAAACCCTGAAAGGTTGGCTCCATTCTATCATCTGCATCTTATCTCTAATGCTGAGTAAGGGTTAAAGACGCTTTCCTTCAATGACCACTAAACTAGAAGTAATGGGTTGGTCCATCCCCCAGCTCTACTATAGTCTCTTACATTTTCCTCATTGTATCTACCATTTGTTTGTTAAATTGCTCCTCACTTTTGGAATGTAAGCTCTATAACAATGTGGACAGAGTACAGATCTTGATTATCTTATTCACTGGCAGATGTCCAGGGCTTTCAACAGGGGTGGCACACATTAGATGTTCAATAAACATTTGAGAAATGAACAGTACATTTTGAACATTAAAAACCCTAGAGCAAAGCTGAGTATGAGCACTTTGGAAATATACCGAACCAAAATAACCTTTTAAAAGGAGATGTGAATTTATTTGTACCATCATCAGAAAACAATGCAAGATGCCTAGACATTTGTTTCATGGGTAGTTTTATCTCTGTTCTCCCACAGAGTTGATCTTTATGAAAAAGTATTAGATGGAGTCAAAAGACATGGATTTTAGTTCAGCTCTGGCTCTGACTTGCTGTGTGACTCAGAGTAACAATCACTCTACTTTCTTGAGCCTTAATAATCCTGTAAAAATATGATAGTTGGATTATATATGCTCTAAATATCCTTGCGGTTTTTAAAAGGCTACAAATTTCTCTGACATAGACTCCTTCAGGATAGAAGATATATGTCTTGTTTACTTTCTTATCCTCACATTTAACACAGGGCCTGGAACATAGTAGTTAAATAATACATGTAGAATGAATGAAGAAATGAACTAATGAATGAAATCAGATTGTCTATAAAGGACAATACTTATCATTCAAAGTATTTCAATTTTTTATTTCATTTTTAAAATCAAAGACACTGATTTTTTTTATAGAGCATTCTTCAAGTAATCAAATCACTTTACAAACTTCTATACTTAATAGGTATTACTGTATTACTGAATCAATAAATTCAACACTTCAGGAAAAATAAACATAACTAATCAGATCTGAAAATGCCTTAACAATGTATTAATGATGAAAATAACAGGCAGTATCTTTATTGAATATTGCTCTACATCAAGTACTTGACTAAGCACTTTATATAAATTTTCCAACTTAACTTTCAAAACCATCTGGTAAGGTAGATCTTACTGTCTCTATTTCATAGGCAAAGAAACTGAGGTGCAAAGATTAACTCAGTTGCCCAAAACCACAGTGCTATCATGTATGAATAAAGGTGGGAATCAAATCTAGGCAACTTTGATTCCCTAAACTTGGTTCTTAATCACTGTGCTATTGGCTGTCCCACTGACACTGCACACCTGGCACAAGGACATGCTAAAATGTGAGAATTCTGTGGAGAACCTACTCATAAGCTATCATCCTTGATATGAAGCATATTATTTTTCATTATTAGTACACTGCAGAAAATTAATTTCCAAAGAAGCTATCCAAAATTATTTTCAATGTAGTACATATACCAATCTAAACTCCTAGTAGCCACAGTAATTTTTAGTAAAATTAGTAACAGCCACCATCTCCTGGACAATCACTATGAGCCAAATACTATACTGTGCTAGGTGCTTATTTTTGTGTGATCCTATAAAGTGGGCATTACTTATCCCCATTACAGATGAAGAAATTAAGGCAGACTGACAATAGCACTGCCCAAAGTAGTGAAACGCAAAGCCAGGAAACCATTCTTTTTCCATTATATACCCTACCTCTTCAGAAGAAAATTTTTAAAAATCACAATGAAACCTTTCATTAAGAATTAATTTGCTAATCTGTTTTTATAAAGGGAAATACATTATTTTGACCAAGTGGCTATTTCTACTTGTTTTATTTATTAAGCTCACATACTTAATTATATCTTAATTGGTTTAACATTGATCAGTTTGAATTCTCTCACAGCTTGCTATCATGGCAAATTTTGAGATTACTACAAGAACTACCAAGTCATATGGCACTGAATTTAAGGTAAGCCCTAAACAATTCACATGTTAATAAATCCAAATTTCCAGTTAACTAAAATGTACTGCTCTGATTCCTTCCCAAGCTACATACCAGGTTAGGAAAAAATGACAAATGTAAAGAAAACAACCTAAAACCTTGCAAGGAGAGAAGGGAAAAAAACTCAACTGTTAAGGGCTAGTCTAGACTCAGTAATTCTTAATCTTGATCTATTATGCAAGATGACAGCTGGTTTTAGAATGAAGAGATGTGAAGTCCAGGAAGATACCCTGTCGATAAACCATTCTGTTATGTTAACTGGTCAATGCAGGTATACACACTTACCAATGCAGGGCAATAATCATAACAAAATTATTAAAATAACAATGATTGAAATAAGCAAAATTTATAATTAATTCTTAATTAGATAGAAAAGTATTTTAGAAACATTCCTGTAGAACATGTTTCTCCAGACATTCCAATGAATTGAGGTTTGATTGTCCCTAGAACTATAAATTTGTATCAAGAACTAGGACCGTTCTTGAAACTAACTTGAGTAGAAGTATCATTTAGTTCTATTCCAGGACTTTTTGCGTAAAGACTGAGGATCCCAAAATGCAAACTCAGGAAATTGCTGATCATTTTGGTTGACTTGCTGAATTAACAAAGGGAGAAATTTGGCTTATCATTCATAAAATCAAGCTGACACATGGGCTCAGAGCCCTGACTCACCTCTACAGTACTGTGTGACAATATCCACCAATTTTTGATGATTCTCTTCCAGAAAACAAACATAAATTTAAATATTTGTCAGAGTTATTAAACCAAATTTGTCAAGTACCATTTCAAAGACAATCTCTATTTTTTCTTGCCATCTGGGCTTGATTTTTCCTGTGATGTTCCAAAATGCACCAAACCCACAACCTCCCATCTGCCCAAAATTTTTCATCTTTTTTCCAGTTCTTACCTGGATGATAATTTCTGCTGGGCTCTCTTCAGCTTTCTTTTGGCCTACATTCTGAATACGCATGAACTGGCCTGTTGCATGCACTCCTGGTATATCGATTTTCCTGGTCGTTAGGGAAGGGCCAACAGCAGATGGACTTGAACAGGATTCTCTACATTTCTGTTGCTGAGGAGTGGAATTCGCAACCCCTGCCACCACCATGTGGGTAGAGGGTAATGATCCTGCTTCACCAGTGAGCATACTAGTGGCAAGAGCCTTCTTTGGGGGATCCACTACCATATGCTCTACATTTGTATCAATCTGAGCTTCCATCAAAGACATTTTCAAAATGTCTGAAACTGCTGTCTTCTCAGAGGCCTGAATGGGAGATATGCTTGTAACTGGTGATGTCAGTTTAGGCACAGAACTGCCACCAGTTATCTTTGTAACTGTGGGAGGCTGGCGCCCCTCAAAAGTTATCTTTGTAACAGAGGATCCTTGGGTTATAATTGGCTGCTCCACCTGAAAATAAATTGGGGTTGTGTGTGTTACAGCTACATTTCTTTGAGAAAAACTAATTAAACACCCCAAACAATATGGCAAAAGAAACATTCGTGCGGTATACTAGGAAGACATTTTGAAGCTCGATGTTTTAATAAGAGGGTTGAATGGGAAGGATCTGGTTACTTCTAAGGAACCTAGGGAAAGAGGAGGGGTTAAAAGAACTTTTGTTCAGCCAGCCAAGGTTTACAGCAATAAAGGAAAAAGTCACAGCAGCCTAGTTTTCTTTAGAGATTTATATCCCTAAACAGTATACTTTCAACCTGGCTCAAATTATTTCATATACTTGTTGGCTTTTTAAAATAAAAAGCAGTAGGATTTTTGTTTTTCAATTTTTTCTTCAAAAACATTTTCACAAACATATCATATATATATATATATATATGTATTTATAATATACACAAACACACATACAGATTGCTCCAGAGCCACTGATTTTCACTAATAAAATATTTCTTTGATTATCCACAATAATTCTTCTGCAATTTAAAGATAAATCTAGAAGATATATTTATTAACTAGATGGCAATGATAAACTACAAAGGAAGATATTCAATGCAGTTCTTTAAAAGACTATAATTTACTTAGCATTATTGCCACAGAAATAAGAGTTTACAGGCATGAAGATATTTTATACCTAAAAAAATAAAAACTTTGGAATATCGCTTCTATGCACTGTTGATCAATGCTGAAATGATTTCATTAAAAAACACCTGGAAAATCAAGTTCTGAGTGCTACGCTTTTTTTTCTTCCCTAATGTCAATATTCTGATGGGGCAAAGTAATACCAGTGTAATGAGACTTTTGGATTTCCTCTTGCCAGAAGAAAGCACTGCTATCATGATATCAATGACGCTCTCATTTTTTTTTCCGTGAACAGAGAAGTTTAACTTTGCATGCTATCAATATTCCGTTACCTGGCTTGCCGGCTGTTTCTCTGATGAGGCGGGGAGCGACATTTGGCTCTGGGGGGTTTGGGGTTGCACGTAGATTTTTGGTTGGTTCGGAGCCTGCTGCAGCTTGGGGAGTTGCTGCGTAGTTTTCACTGCAAGCACCTGTACTACAGTTTGCGGGGGCTGTGCCATTAAGGTAGGAAGCTGCCTGTCTTTGGCCACCATAGGATGCTGTGTGTGCTGTACATCTGGCTTAGGCTGTGCTTGTTCTTGCTGGAGAGGGGTGAGTTTTTGATGCCTGATGGAAAGTTGGGGCATTTGCGGGAGTTTGTGCTGGAGCTGGTCTGCCTGCAGGTGGATGGTCTGCTTCTGTTTAGTCTGGAAGCACTGCAGAGTTTTCACTTGCAGCTGAGTCTGTTCCAACTGGGGCTGGCTAAGTTTCTGCTGTTTAGCTGACTGTGACTGAGTCAGGGCAGATCGGTAAAACAGACCTGTCTGAGGGTCTAAAGTGTCCATCTCTTCAACCTCGCCCTCCTCAGTTCCAAGTTCCTCGCTGTGTTTGGTAAAAGCAGTGTGACTGCTTAATGCCTAAGTAAAAAAGGCACAAAGTAAGAATGAAATAAAGAAAAACACCTATATTGCTACATTTTCTTTGATCTGAAAAAAACTTGTTTATGACAGTCATTCAAAACTTTTTCAGAGCCTAAGAAGACCAAGAAGTCTCAAGGGGCTTTAGACAAAAACCTGTAATTTGAACTTAGACACGAAGTACTTCAAATTATACTCTACTCACTACTATTGGAAAAGTTCTAAAGAACTTTTACAGATCACAGATTAGAGAAATAAGGTGAACCTACTAAATCTAAAAAGAGACAGGCTCCCTGGCTCAGCAAACAGCTATGCAGTCTATCCATGAGAGATGCTCATTTATTTAAAGAATGCAGTATCTGAGGAGTGAGGCATCCAGGGAAAAGCCAAAGTTCTGAAAAGCCCACTTTGGCTGTGTGCATATCCAGCACTGTCAGGCATATTGTCTGAAAGATGTGCCCACCCCAGCCCCCACAGGGGGCCTCACTGGGAGAGTGAGATGGCTCACTGGGCTTCAACAAGCTCTCCAGGTGCTCAGATTCCAGGCCTACAAGCAACAGCTTCCTAGAGACCTGGATTCCAGGAGAGAGGGGTGAGCCCAGGAACAGCACAGGTCATTCCTGTCAGTGGAAGGGGGGACTCTGCCCGGTGTCAGTTATAATTGCAGTGGAAAAAGGCACCATCCTGAGTGACAGGGTTAGGGACAGCCTGTCTGACCTCCTCTAAATACCTAGAGAAGGTCAATGTCAAGACGTGTCATATAAGGACCAGATTTAGACTTGACACATAGCGAAATGTCTGGCCCGATGGCCTCCTCTGGGACGCCACAAGATCAAACCTATCCCCATCCTTCCTGCTGCCTTGTCATATACTAAACAGCTGCTCTAAATTTTAAAACTGAGATTCAAAGAAATCTCCTTGTATCCCAATGACATAATAGATTTTCAATTCAATACATCTTATTGCCTTTATGGTAATTTGCCTACAATTAGGTTCAACTGCTACCAGCTAAGTGATGGTGATTTATAAGACTATTAAAGAAAAGTCATGCTTAAATCTGACACCTGTAATATAACTTATAATAGAGGCAGTTCACTTTTGGTTTAAATCCTGGTTCTGCCACCAGGAGCAAGTTACTTAAAAGAATTCTGTAAGCATGAGTTTCCCCACTTATAAAAGAGGATGATACATCCACCTTGCAAGATCATAATGAGAATCAAACAAATTAAGATTTAAAACTCAAAGCACAGGGAATTTAGCTCAATGGCTTAAGAGCCTGCCTGGTAAGTGCGAGGTCATGAGTTCGATCCCTGGCACAAAAAAAAAAAAAAAACCCTCAAAGCACAGTGTCTGAAACAAAATCAACTTATCAACTTATTTTTTCCTTTCCCCATTACTCTTAATTCCAGATGTTTTTGTTTTACATTAGTTCATTCTACTTCCTGTTGAGTTTCTTCTTTAATTGGTTGTATATGGTTTAAAAAGTCTAATAGGAAGGCCAGGCATGCTGGCACATGCCTGTAATTCCAGCACTCAGGAGGCTGAGGCAGGAGGATCACCATGAGTTCACGGCTAGACTGAAATGCATAGTGAGACTCCGTCTCAAAGAAAAAAAAACCCTCTAATATTTACTTTCCTACTTGTTCATGTTACCATGAGGAATCTTTATAACTGTATAAAACAGAACCAAAGAAAAGAAACCCAACAGCAAACAGCTAAATAAGTCAAATGCTTTTCCATTTGAGAATCTTATTTACTTCAGTGACAAATTCTTCCGTAACAGTAAGATACACAAAAGTGACCAATTCTTTCTTTTTTTTTAAACAAAGAATTGAACTCAGGACCTTGTATTTGCTAGGCCGGCACTTATGCCACTTAGTTATATCCCCATCCCTAAATATGACTAATTCTGATGTCATTAGATTCATCTAGAATTCTCTACGCTTTTGAAATGCTAAGCATTCACCGAAGATTTAAGAATACTACTTCCTAGTTATTTTCTGGTATTAAGACCCTAAATTCATTTTCTCAAACACTACAATTCAGTTATTTTTCCTCTTAAAACAGGAGATGAAACTGAACCTTATTTCAGGAATGAGGCAGAGAAGAGAGGGCAACAAAGAAGAGATACAACCTGCTGCATAATATGGGTGATGGCTCCAGGAGAGGATGCTGGGATGGACTTCACCACCACTGAAGTTTGTGTTGCAGTCTGTGACTGAGCCACATGCTGGAGCAGTGTCCGCTGGGGCTGAGAAGGTTGTTGAGGCTGGGAGCGGTGGCTGACTGAAAATAGAGGAGGTGATGATGATATTTCTCCAGAAATCGCCACAGCATCTGTAACCAGTAGTCATTTTAAATAAATGTCTATAAGCTTGCATCACAGAGAAAGTGGTATTGTGAACTAAGAGGCAGAAGACAAGAACCTGCTCATCTATGAGCTGTGTGACTCTACAAAGGTCTATTTTCTCTGAAGCTGTTTCCTCATCTGTAAATCTGGGACAAAAGAGCCAAAATGATTAAAG
This sequence comes from Cuniculus paca, assembly GCA_004365215.1. Classification (NCBI taxonomy): domain Eukaryota; kingdom Metazoa; phylum Chordata; class Mammalia; order Rodentia; family Cuniculidae; genus Cuniculus; species Cuniculus paca. The sequence goes on from RJWT010020406.1 coordinate 17,591, forward strand.
GAGAATATATCAGAACCACTGTGAAAACTAGTATCCTCAAGGAGTAAACCCTTGATGGTTGATTTATCTCTTTCTCTAAGAATTTTTATCTCATTGAGATAACAAAGAATGGGTTTCTTAATGCCAGACACACCCTTAAGGACATTAAAGCAATACTAAATTCTTTAATCTATTGATTCCTGTCCCAAATACAACACAAACACTTGATGTATTCACTCTTTTTCATGAGGTGACACTGCCTGATAGCCTACAGTTCCTAAAAATGAAAGAGGTCAGGATGACACTGCAGAAAATTAGACTAAGAAGTACATTTAGATTCTGTCTTATCTGCTATCAAACAGCCATCTGAATGCAGTCACATACTCTCTCTTAACCTTAAAAATAG
>RJWT010020407.1:0-17988 GCA_004365215.1 Cuniculus paca
ATATATGTAAATTTTGCATATATAACATGTGTAGCTTTTTTATAAAGCTAAAAATAATTAATACTCTCCTTTGTTCTGAGTACTTTTCAACTACTCTTACTTAGTTTTATGTTTACAACAACATAATAAGGATAGTTAATACTAGCACTACTTTTCCAGTGAGAAATGTGAGCTCCAGAAAACTTCAGTGACTTGCCACAGTCTGCACAGAAAGAAAGCAGAATAATTAGAATTCAACCTTCTAAGCATGAGCATGAACTCCAGATTGCATATTCTTACACAGTATAATTCATGATTCTTCTAAGGTGGAGCATTGTCTTCAATATGAAAATGGGTAAACTAACTGAAGATACACATCGAAGATTTATCTGTGATAATGCAAAAAAAATACAGTTGCACCTCAGTTTATGAATGCTTCTGTTCATGAACAATTCAGTTCAAAAAGAGAAGTGTTCAGCAAAATTTTTGCTTCCATTCCTGAACTCCATCTTGGATGAGGAACATGACCTCAGCCATCTTCCCCAGAATCATGGAACCAATGTATCACTGAGTCTAGCTCAACTCCATTGTTCTGTCAAAGAAACTGGATACACCAATCTCAAGATCTGCCAAAGATTGTATAACCAACAAGTAATATAAATAAAATTTAAATCCTGATTGTTTATTTCCATATGCAGGGCTGCCTCAGTTATAACCACTGCAAAAGTTCATCAAAAGGAGCAAATCTTTGATATAAAATAAATAATGATGAGCATAAACAACTCATTTCAAGCTGGGTGTGGTGGTGCATGCCTGTAAGCCCAGCACTCAGGAGGCTGAGGCAGGAGGACACTTGCAAGTTCAAGACCAACCTGGGCTACAAAGTGAACTCAAGGCCAGCCTAAACTACATAGCGAGACCCTGTCTCAAAAAGACAAAAAAAAAAACAAAACGCATTTCATAGTGGATCTAAAACAGAACCACATACCTAGATTCAAATTTAGGTTCCTGCCATCAGTTTCTCTATAAGAACAAGACTGATAAAAATGAAATGGCACACTTTATTTAGTAGATTTTATTCTTTTTGACTCCTCTCACAGGATCTTGTTCAGAAATTTAACATAGCAGATACTCAACCAAAACTTGAGCCAGATTTAAGGCAGGAAGAGACAGGGAAAGTCAAAATACTATTCCTTTTCTAGGGCAAGTTATGTTGTAAAAAGAAACAATCCCAACATTTTCCATCAGCCCTAGTTGTGGGCAGATAGAGAAAAAAGATGAGGTATTAAGAATTGATTGCTGTGCCTGGACTTTATTCTAAGGACAGCCTACTGTCAAATCAGTAAGTACGTCCTACTCTACGCAAGCCCACTGCTCAGTATTAAAGAGTATGTATTGATTAGTAAGAGTGCAGTTAATTTTATGTTTTCACTTGACTGGGCCACAGGGTGTCCACATACTTCATTAAACATTATCCTGGGTATGCCCATGGGGATGCTGCTAAATAAGATTAACATCTGATTTGGTAGACTGAGTAAAGGAGAGAGAGAAAGAGAGACAGAGAGAAAGAGAGAGAGAGAGAGATCCATTTAGGAGTTTCTTGTTACATTTATCCAGATATTTCTGTAAACCGGCATAAGATCAATCAATGTAAATAAACATCTCACTATTTGATTTCCTTGGATTAATCCCAATATTGAAGATCATGGCCATTGTTATTGTTTAAATCAAGAATGTTTCATAAAGGTGTCATGCACTCATAGGTGCACCTTTTGGAAGGCAATAGAATCAGAAAGCTACTATAGCTCACTTGCTGTTAGGAGGTAGGGTCTGGTTGGAAGAGGTGGATCACTGGAGACTTCACAATATATCTCTCCCTGTTCCTTCTTTCCTTCTCTGCCATCTAGCTGTCATGACATGAGACTTTCCTTTGCTCAGGCTCTTCCACCATGCAATTTATGTGTTTAAGCCTGCTGAACATTGACTGAAACTTCTATAATGTGAGCCAGAATAAGCCTCTCCCGCCTTAACCACTGAACAGTTTAACCCAACATCACTCAGGCACTGTAATTGTTTGCACACTATCCCAAGTGTTGCTCAGGCAAGTGTCGTTTCATCCAGTCAAGTCTTGTATGGAATAAATTTGATAAAATTATTTTTATATTTCCTGTTACATTATCTTATAAAAATTAATCAAAATACGTTATTTTTGGTCATCCTGTATTTAAATAATTGGACTGGTAAGTGGTTACATTGCAGGCATTAGTTATTTTATCCCAGTGAAGACATGAGGAAAGTGACTAAAACAAGATCTGGTACCAAGAGTGGAGTTGTTGCTATGATTTACCTGACCACGTGGTTTAGAAGTCTTAGGAACAGACTTGTGGGAGGAGTTAGTGAAGTTTTGAAGATGCTAACTATAGAAGCCCTAGAATGCTGTAAGCCAAGTTTGATGTAAGATTCTTGGCAGAGCTCGGAAGACCAGAATGTTGATAGAAATGCAGGCTGTGAAGACGAGGCTCAAGAGGTTTCAGTTGGGAACAAAGATTCCATTGACAGTTGGACCAGTGACCATGCATTTTATGCTCTGGCAGATAATTTGTCTACATTTTTCCTGATGTCCCAAAACTTTGTATGAGACTGAAATTAAGAGCAGAAAACAAATTTCAGGCTTGTGTATGGGTACTGCTGGCAGCTTATAGAGAGGTTTATATTGAAATCTAGGAAGAACAAAAGACCATTTTAATAGTTTTCACTTTCCCCAAGAAGGAAGCACCTGCAAAGTCAGTGCCTCACCAAGCAAGGTTGCTGAAATGATTAAAAAGAAGCCAAGCACTTTGCATAAGGACAATAGGAAGGATGTTTTGAGGGGAAACTGGGAACCAATAAGGTCCCTTTGCAAGCTCAAAGTTACAAAAGTAAAAGATTGCTTTAAAAAGAGAGCCTCAGGGAACACTGCTGAAAAGGGATCACTAGGGAATTGATTCCTCGGGATTCGTTTCATAGCGCTCAAATACTCAGGCACTCAGAGGCCACTGCAGTTCTTATTCAAGGGGGTCTGGCTATTGTTTGAGTTGGCAATGGACTTTGTCATCATCCACATGATACTGACTTTATAAGCTTGCAGAATATGAGTTGTTGGGTCAAGGAGGCTCCCACCAAAATTTCAGAAGGCCAGGAAATCCAGGCAGTGTGCCCCTGAGAAGGCAGTGTATAAAGCTGTGAGAGTGAAACCAAGAGTGTAGTAGAGGACAAGAACTAGAGAAGCCAGGAACATGTAATGTCTGAGGGAAGCGTTGAGTGAAGCCACCCCAAGAGAGGCTATAAGAGTTGCATGCAGCAGTGCCATAGGTCAGAGCCACCCAAACCTCTGGAATTCATATCTCATTAGCACAAGTTGACCACAGTGCTGAACTATGAGATTTAATGTTTGCCCTGCTGAGTTTTGGACCTGCTTTGATCCCATTCCTTTCTATCCTCCTATTCTTCCCTTTTGCAATGGGAATGCTTACTCTGTGCCACGCTGTATGATAGCAGTGTTCAACTATCTCTTTGTTTTTTATAAGGGCTCAAAGTAGAGTTTGCCTTGAGTCTAAGAGGAGAATTTGAACGTGGACTTGAACTAGTAAGGTTTTAGTGACTAAAGAGATGGACAAAATGCATTTCTCATAAATAAAAGTGTGTGTAAGCTTTTGGGGGGTTGAAATGCTATGTTTTAGTGTCCCCCAGAAGCCTTATACGCTCAGGAGCAGGCCTTGTGGAAAGTGATTGAATTGTGAGTTTGCTACTGCTGATTTGTCATTAGGAAGTGGGACCTGATTAGAGGTGAGTTGCTAGGCACATGACCTAGAAAGGTATGTGTCCTTCCCCAGCACCTCCCTTCTCTCTTTCTGCTTCCTGGCCACCGTAATATGAGTAGCTTTCCTCCACCCAGGCTCTTCCACTATTGCCACTAACCATGCAAGGACTGAAACTTGTGAAATGGTGTTCCAAGACAAACCTCTCCTCTTTTAAGTTGCAGGTAGTGTGTGCTTTGTCCCAGCAATGAGAAAGTAGCTAAGACAGCCACGAAGAATAGGGCTTATTTCCATTACTGGCCTAGTACTAAGGAATGCGAATAAGTCTCTAAGCTTCATCTGAGTTTCTAAGAATATTTAAGCTATATCACAGGAGCCTACCACCACCACACACAAACACACAAAAAACCCAGCTCAGAGCTCTCAGGTTGTTGGTGGCTCTAACAGAAAGAGCCTATGTGTTTGAGTCAGCCCTGTGTGAATTTTGCTCCTGCTATGATATTGTGCCCATCTTACATTTTGCTTCATTTACTTAAACTCCCTATGCCTTAGTGAAAGGAAGCAGTAATAACCATCACACGAGTCTAGTATAAAAACTATGTATAATAACAAATGCGTGTGATAAACATAGTACAGTGTCTAGTACAAAGCAAAATTTGTAGTAGTCTATAATCACTGTTCAAATGTTTTAACACATTTCTAGACCCAAATATTTAGCACCCTTCATCTAAAATTCTGGGAAGATTCATCTATTTTGAGTTTTACCTTAACACCATTTATTCTACCAGTAGGAAATGAGTCATAATAGTCTGAGACGATATTAAGAATCATTTCACCAAAAGATAAAGACTAGGAATAAAATATTAGCCTGAAGTCTGTCTTGGTATTCTTAGCTTCTCTGATATCCATGCCTGTTCATGATGTAAGACAACATTAAAAGTAGAAGCAGCCAAATTCAAACTTCTCGAGCTCCCTGAGACAATGAGCAGCTTCATCGTTCATTTTTTTCTTGTTCACAGTTGGAGGAACAATTGTAGCACAGGCATATGTTGATCAATAGACAAGGGACCTGCAGCCATTGGTCTTTCTGTGCCACAAAAATTATACAGTCAGTTCCATACAAAGAAAGAAGCAATAACCAGTTGTGCCTGAAATGAGAAATTTGTATGATTTCCCTTACCCGGCTTTACAATTCCTTTTCTTGGCAGTACTGTGGCAGTCAGAAAACAAATTATCATGCCGATGTGGCAAAGAAAAAAATGTGGTCGGGGTGGAGACCATTTAATAAGAGCCCAACAGTCTGCCAAATCCTAAAAGTTGAGACTTTACCCTTGCTGATACATTCTTATGCTGATTAGAAGTGATTTCTTTTTCAGTTGATGATAATCAATTTTATCTTGATTAAATTCTACAATGTTGAGACTATAATTGTAACTATCACATCCTTCAGGGAAGGACAGTGGCCTAAAATTTAAACCTGGCCTCTTAACAACCTATAGAAAAAAGATAAAGCTGATGTTGATGAGGAGAAGAGGAGCAAATACATACATGTACTTATTACTTTTAAGATCCTCATTATATGCCTTCCTTTCCTGTGTATGGAATAGAGTTACTTTGATTGTTGAGTTTAGTTGTTTTCTAATTCCAGAAAGACTGCAGTAAACCAGTCCTCTAGTTCCTCACAGTATCTTTTTCAGATGAATGGAGGTAGGATTAAAATCCTGCTGGCAGCCACAGAAGTTGCTCAGATTCCTACTTACTCAAATGTCCCCAGGAACTAGTTCACAGCTCATATCCAATTAGCACAGAACTTCACCTCTGGCTCTTCAAAGCAATCTTACCACAAGACATCAAAACTGTTCAATCCCACAGTTGCATGAGTCATGAAATCTTACTGTGAAGGCAAGCATGCTAAGATTTTTGAGTGTGCATAGATTTATGAATTTGAGGTGAGGGGAAACAGAAAGAAAGAGGGAATTCTAAAAAGATTAATGTAAGATTTAAGAATCCTAGATCTCCTTTCACAACCTCTACATTCCTCTGAAGCATCTCTTCACGGTAGGTTAGCTCCAGAAATCAAAATTTTGTGTCAATTGTCTGTGCTCTGTAAAGTCATTTTCTCACCCGGAAGCAAAATTATCATCAACAGTCTGATGACTGGATATAGGATTAACATTTTTTATTCATTACCTCAGTTTTGCAGCATTGAGAGTATATTTTAATGGATTTCATGGACAAAGGCCATCAATTTCTATATTAATTCTATGCTATTGAATCTGTCTCCAAACCTCTTCACCTGTCTGCCAGATCCTGGAGGATTTCTAGCAGGAGGAAACCAAACCCCACAGCTTCCCAAATGTTAATATGTGTCACTATTGCCTGGAAAGCTTTAGAAAACAGAACCCTGGGCCTCCTCCACTGAAATTCTGGTTCAGCAGCTCTGGGCTGGACTCAACAATTAGCTCTTAAAAATCTTCCAGGGAATGCTAAGGTGCTAGTAGTTCTTTGGGAACCATTGCTTGAGACACCTCAAGGGACAGGGAGAAGTTAATAATTAACACTTGTCACTTTCCTTAGGAAACAATTCTCAAGACCTAGAAATTGACTTTCTTTGTCCATCATTATGTTAATCTCAAATCTTCTCAATTACCGTAACTTTATAACTAACCCTGGGGCCAAGTGTATGTCTTCCAACCTTTTTTTGTTTTTAAGATTGTTCATTTCTTGTAAGCTCTTTGCATATTCATATAAATTTACATAAGAAATTTTTTTTTTTTTTTGGCAGCAACAGGGATTGAACTCATGACCTTGCGCTTGCCGGGCAGGCGCTTAGACCGCTGAGCTAGATCCCTAGCCCTTTACATAAGAATTTTTTAAAGCCTTCTGGAATATCGATTGCAATTGCTTTGACTCTTCTATACATCAACACAGGGAGAGCTGATATATTCGTAGTACTGAATCTTCTTATTCACAAATCAGATATATTTATTTATTTCCACTCTCATTGATTTCATCTAGCAATGTTTTGTAGTTATCAATGTTAATGTCTTGTACCATTTTTTTCAGATTTGTGCCTAAGTACTTTGTAATTATTTCTTATATTGTGAACAGTATTTTAAAACTTTCAGTTCCTGTCTATTGCTTGTCTCTGGCTTTATTTTCTTGGAATGCCTTCAGCTATGGTATCAAAGTATCTCCAGCTATGGTCTCAAGGAGTTTTTCTGTTCTCTAGTTCATTGAGTTCAACTCTTGTCTTTCATTATTTTCTTCTACTTATTTTAGGCTTTATTTGCTCTTCACTTCTTAGTTTCTTAGGAAAATAACTGAAATACAGCAGTTGATTTCAGAGCTGTGTTTTCAACACAGGTTTATAATGCTATACATTTTTTTTTAGATACCACCCTCACTATACCTAAAAACTTTGGTGGTATTTTTATTTATTTTAGTTCAATTCAAAACATTTTCAACTTCTTTTTTGATTTCTTATGTGACCCATGAGTCACTATAAGTATGATATTTAATTTCTAAACATTTTTTCCAGATATTTTTGCTTTCGATTTCAAATTTAATTCTGTTAGCTAGGGAATATACTTTGTATTAATTGACCTCTTTTAAATTTATAAGATTTTGTCCTCAGTCTAGAATATAGTTTATCTTACTAGACATCCTGTATGCACTTGAAGAGAATATTTATTCTGCTTTAATTAGGTGGAGTGTTATATAAATAACAATTATTTCAAAATGATAGTGGAGGTGTTCTATATACTTACTGTTTTTTTTAGCCATTTGTTCTATCAGTAATTGAGGAAAAGGTTCTGAAAGAACACTGTAATAGTGAATTTTTCTATTTTTACTGCAGTTACAGAAGAATTTGGTTTCTCTATTTTGAAGCTCTAATATTAGAAAAAATATTTAAGTTTGCTATTTGGTCTAGATAACTAGATAATTTACCTCTATTTTTGGAGAAATGGCATTCTTTGTTCTGGTAACAGTCTTTGTGCTTAGATTCAATTAATTCAATATTAATATAGCCACTCACTGCAGCTTTTTTTTTTCATTTAATATAATTTTCCTATCCTTTTGCCTTTAACCTATTTGTATTTTCATACTGAAAGTGGCATTCTTAGAGACAATACATAGATGGAACTTACTTTTTTAAATCAAATTTGACAGTCTCTAACTTTGGAGTGCTTAGGCCATTTACATTTACCACGAATATCTATCTGACTAGGTCTTAGTCTAATCTTTCACTCTTTAATTTTTGTTTGGCTCCTCACTTCTTTTCTGCCTGTTCGTTTTTCAGACTTGCTTGGCTAAATTATTGTGTCAAATGAGTCTATGCTTTGGCTTTTTATGGCTTATTATCTGTAATTCTTTGTGGTGCTGTATTAAGTGACTGCTTTAGGGTAGTACATTTTAAGACATACTACCCCCAAATCTAGCACCTTGGCATACTAAATATTTCCAACTGTAAGAATTTGAGAAAACTCTAGAAGCAAGAACATGACTCTCCCCATCCCCTATATGTCTCCAATTTTAGGTCACAAAACTTAGGAAATTTTTTACCTTCTTCAGACCTACTTCATAATAACATGATATGAAAGGTTTTCTTCCTGTTCCAGAGGAAAGGAGTATCTTTATCTCCAAAGATAAAGGGTCTGCAAATGAATTTGAAAAAAATAAGCATTGCTAAGTTTCCCCCACTGTACTAGCACTGGGTATACCCCCTCTATCTTATCATATTTTTCCATAACTAATCACTCTTCATTAAACCTACTATAGAAATACTCCAGTTTGTTCGTTGGGTTTTCTTTCCTTATGAAGGCTCCCTTCTCACATAAAACTTACTAAATAAATGTTTGTTTTTCTCTTATTAATCTGCCTTTTATTATGGAGGTCTCAGTCATGAACCTATGATGAATGGGAATGAATGTATTTCCTCAGTCTCAGTGTACCCTAAAGGGATATCGTACCACTACATATACAATGTGAAACCTCATACCAGTGTGTTTACATTTTTTCCATCACAGTCTTTGTGTTACTATTGTCATGCATGTTTTGAAGTTCCCTAATCTTTTCTTCTACAATATATAATTTACTATTAATCCTATGCAGCATGTGTTTTACATCAGACATTGTAGTTTTTGTTTGTAGAAGTTTGGTTTTATCTTTTTACTTTCTTCTATGTCTCCTAAATACCGTACCTATAGCCTCTTAAACATGTGTAATGTGGTTGTAATAAATCTTTGCCTATTAATTATGTCTTCCTCACTTGTGGGGCAATTATGTTTAATTTAATTTTATCTTAGTTACCAATATGCTCCTACTTCTTTATATCCACGGTAACATTTAATTCATACATAGTAATATTTCATTGTAATATTGATTGAACAACACACTGAATGTTACCTTATTGAATGCTAAATGTTTTATATTCCTATGAATATTCTTTGGTATTTTAGTTCTTGTGTGCATTTACATTACCTAGAAATTGACCCTTTAGAGTTTCATTTTCAAGCTTTGTTAAAATAAAATCATAGCAACATTTGCTTTAAAGCTACTGCTGAGTCAAAACTCTTCCAAGAACTCTAGGGAATGTCCATGGATTACAAGGTTTTATCTTATTCCTGACAAGAAGATCTATTCCCAGATCTCTGTGAACTCTGGAGATTGATCCGTCTACTCTGTGTGAGCGCTTCCTTCTCCAGTCACATAAACTAATGATTATTTCTCAGTTGAAGAGTGAGCGGGGATGTTCTGCAAAGCTGCAGAACCTGTCTGTTCACAATTCTCGTCTCTGGAACTCTTTGCTGTAAACTTCAGGTGCTTTAATTCCCAAGAGTTAGTTCTTTTTCCTCAACTCTGAGAGATCACTAGTCTCTGTCAATTAACTATTCATCCATTAAGCAGACATTATTTTCTTAAGTATTTTAATACATGAAGTGTTTATGATATAGGCCATGCAAAACAAAAATTCTATATATTATAGAATTAAGGTATCATAAACAAACGTCTTATGCGAAAGTAAACAAAGTATATGAAATGTGCTAAAATTTTAGCAGTCCTGTCTAGATGCAATAAATAAATAAATAAATAAATAAATAAATAAATAAAAACAAACAGTTTTCACTAGTTCTCCTACTCTGCTTTAATTTTCTTTATGGCATTATTGCCACCAGACATTATTATCTAGTACTACATTCATTGATCCACAGTTTACTTTCCCTGTAAACAAGAAGGCTCCAAAAAGACCAAAAGTTTAATAGTCTTCAAGTCTTTCTTGTTAGCACCTGGCAAATAGTAAGCACTCAGTGAATATTTGTGACATGAATAACTGAATGAGTGAATGAACCAATCAACAATATTAACAACAAGGATATTATGCAATAATTTTCTTTCATTTTCAGATTTATTACATTTTTCTCTGACTTTTGAACCCACGGATTAGTATTACGAACTTTTCCAAGAGGAAGAACATGACCTAAAAGTCACAAGAAGAAGGAAACAGAGGCACTGAGAAAACAGACTGTTTTCCAGACTTGATTACTACTTCTGGAGTGTGCTCCCTTAAGGTCCTTAGATAAGATCCCATGTTAATTCTCACTGCACTCTCATGACTCTCAATATCAAAGTACTTTTTAAACATAGCTATTATAAAACTTTCCACTTGAAATCTGTGACATTTTGATTTGCATCCTTCTCACTCCAGCATTTGTGAAGTCTGACAGCTCTGCTTTCGCAGAACCCAAGTCTCCTTGGCTGAGAGGCGATGCAACCAAGCAACAATGGAGAGCATGGTGACCTCGAATGGCAAGGAATGTCCCTTTCTTCTGAAAGCCACTACGCTGTCACCTAATCCTAGAGATAGCAAAGGCCAGGTGCTCATGAGTGGGGCAATTTCTCCCCTAGCAGTGAGTGCTAGTAACACACAAACCACTTAGGGTCCTCACTGACGCCTAGATCTAGACCAGGAGAAATTTGTAGCAAATAAAAAGATTTTTTAAAATGAAACAAACAAATTAAAGCCCTGTGAGATTTACCTACAGGTCTGCGACGTAACTTTCAGATCTCCAGATCACAGGCTGGGTCACCAACTGTCAGACTTGTGACTCTGAAAGAGGCGCTTGCCGTGGTTTATTTCAGTGTTCAGGTGCTTGCACCTGTCCCATCCAAGGTCATCTGAACACAGCACTAAAGCTGCTGGCTGTGACATTCTATATGTGACATATCTATAGCAGCCTACCAAATAAGTCACTGTATCAAAAAACAATAAAAATAAAAATAAGCCTGCTTCCTTATTCTGCCTTTGACTCTATGCAACCTACTGAGGAAAACAGGACTAGAGGCCAACCTCTTCTCTAATACATTACTTCCTTCAGGAAACAGCTGAGAATAAGCAATGAGCACTGACACTAAAAATGTTTCTTCTTGTAGTAATCGGAAAGCAAGCTTCAGGGGGTGTCATAAAATTCACTCATTATTCAGGTACCTGTTCATGCAGGTGACCATCCATTCTATAATTATCTGCTGTCGCAACTGCTCTTGTGGTGAAACAAACATACAGTATAAAAGATTTGCCGTGTACACCTGCTTTCCTAGATTTTTCAGTGTAATCAGTAAACTAATAACATACCATGAAACTTCTGGAAAAACCCTTATTACAAATATTGCAAGGCTTAGATACATTGTTGCAAAACTTTTTTGCTTTTCTTTCTTTAAAAAAGCCAACCACTTTTTAATATATAGCTTGTTAAGTGAACATATTTTCTCATCAACTAAAACAAAGTGATATTAAACATCAAAGCATAAAACTGAAATCTAGCACACACAAGGGCTTCTGAAAGAAACAAAATTGCTCCCAGGACAGAGTAAATAGCCAAAACCATGGTATTTTGCACTTAGAGAAAAAAGGAATCAAAAGAGAGAGAGCAATCAAAAATAGAAGCAGAGAACACGGCACCAAACAAGAAGCAGTGTTTGTGCTCATTAAATATTATTCGGTGGAAAGAGATTGGGGGTCTGGAGAAGACAAGGATTCCAATTTTTTCTTTCTTCTGTCAAACCCCCAGTGTTCCATCAGGTCAAGCTGACATAGTCTACCTTGGTTCTGATCTTGGACTCTCCAAGCTACATTAGCATTATAATCATGAGTCCCTCACATAGATTTTTGTCATTGGCAATAAATGTTGGCCCGTAGACAGAAACCATCAGTGAGTCTGGTAATTAGATAATCAAACACAATAACCTCATCTTTGGGCTGTTTTCAGGCTTGCAATCTAACAGTGGTGATTTAATTTCATACAGGTATAAATTAATTTATATAAAGACTCTCATATATTAAAAAGAAATTATCTGGCTAAGGGTCACAATATTTGGTCTGGAGAAACACAGTCGATATTTCTAAAAGGGACATAAATAAGGCTTCCACACTGAAGCACTTGGAGGTGAGTAATGTGTAAGTGTTGACACTGAATGCCACCAGAAGAATGAAAAGAAATATGTCTTGCTGAGGAAGTCCAGGAAGGCATCCCGGAGGAGGTAGTAATCCTCTCAGCCTGGACTGAGTGGGGTTACAGTGATTGCTTCAGCAAAGGATGGAAAATGTACTCAGCTTTCAGGGAACAGAGCAGAGATCAAAAACATTAGATGCAAACTTCAAATAAGACCAAGTTCAAGTGGAAGAAGACAAGGTCACATGAGTTTTTAGGTCATCTAAATGTTACATGACAGTAATGCAAAACTTTCTTAGTGATGGATAAGAAGCTCCATCAGGTGACACTTTGAGAAATGGGAAAGTTCAAAAAAACATGTGCCATAGCTGAATACACAGAAGTACACTTTTAACTACCAATAATTTACATTCTAATATGGAGATAGTATGTTGATAGTCTCAATCCAAATACTTGGATGAAAGAGATAAAATCGTAAGTGGAGGGCAGATAGCTCAAGACTACTGGATCCTAGATCACAATGGTATAACATGAAGAAGCTACAGAGGAACACAAATCTTTACCATATCATAATTTTGAATGAGATTCCAAACATCTCCAGCAAGGTCTAACAGATCTTTGCAAGAATAACCTTATCTTTCATTATTGCCATGAAAATATTAAAATCTAGAATAGATTTAGTTTTCTGAGAATTCAGCAGAAAGTTAGTATTGTCAGGATATGTCCACATGCTAAATCTTTCACATAGAGTCAGAGAAACTCAGGAACTCCCTGAAAAATGTGTTTATGTATTTGAAGAGTTAAACAGAAAAAGGTTTTTCTTTGAATCAAAAATAGAAGCTTGGGCTGGGGATTTAGCTCACTGGCACAGCAACTGCCTGGAAAGTGTGAGGTCATGAGTTCGATCCCCAGTACCAAAAAAAAAAAAAATCTTATTTTTGCAAAGGCAGGTAGAAGTAGGGAAGAAGCTAGTATTGCAATGGTTGTTGCTTCTCAAAAATTAGATGTTTAAGAACTAAAGAATTGGGCTGAATACAATTCTATAAGTTCAAGAAAAGAAAATAGAGCTGAAGTAGAGAATTCTATTTCACAAAATCATCATATATGAAGCCTCTGTTTAGCTGCAAGTTTAACTTGCACATGTTATTCACCATGAAAGGGGGACTGATCTCAGCTGTTAGTGCTGGGAAGGGTGATTATTTATTTATTGTGCCTTGGTACATAAATTAAAAATACATTTTCAGCCCAGATCTTAAGCAAAAGAGAACAGTAACATCCAGGTGATATGCAGTCCCCTCCAACTGCCATGGAATATAGACCACTCTCCCTTTGTAAGGGAAAGGACAGACATGAAGAATAACCCAGGCAACCTTAGCATTTAAGAGTTAAAAGTGACTTATAGCATCACGCATTCATTCTCAGGGTTAGAAAGCAATGATTGTGAATGCTTAGCCCCTGGTCATTGAGGCTCCCAGTTACTAATAGGAATCTTAGCTAAGACTAGACCACGGGCAGAATAGTCTGTGCAGAACATGGATGACCACTCGGATGAAATTCTTTACCTCTCTTGTCTAACAGTTCTAATGATTTCCCTTATGTGGAAAAAAAATGAGTATTTTTATCAAAACCCACTATATGTTCTACTAACTATAATTGCAGTTCACTTCAGAACTGTAATTCATTCATTTAAATGTCAAACAAACATGATCCTTAATTACTTTTCCAAACCAGGATAACATCTCAGGCAGATCTGATAGCTTTCTGCTCGTTTTTGGTTGTTAAAAACAGCTTTACCTTGGTAATGCAGATTAACTTTCAAGTATTATAAAACCTAGTTGAGTCTATATTAAAGCTGCACTATCAGGTACTATTAGAGCTTTCCCACCCTCTCCTCATTCATGCCGAGAACTGGGAGAGAAACACCTAAGTGAGGAAGGTTATGAGGACTTCTCTTTGACCATTCCTTCTGACTGAAATCTTGTCTCCCCAGCATGCAGCTTCTGGTTCTTGCATGGTATGAGCTAATAGAATGAGTTTCAGAAACACAGAAGCAAAATGTAATGTGTCATTGTTCACAAAGGGTGCTCACCATGCTCCTATTGTAACTATTACCTGGGAAATTTTTCGAGCTCTTCAGAAGCATTCTTTTGCCCTGCATGAAACTTCACACTGTAGTTTCTTGTCTTGGTTATTGCATTCTTGCAAGAGCATTTTAACACCCCCATGCTATCCTGTACTATTTACTGTCCCGTGCCCTCTCCCCTTAGCTGTCTCTGCGGTTGCAGGACCCTCAACCCAGGAAACAACTTTCTTAGGAGCACATTTATCAAAGTCATTCAATTCCTGTTATTTTCCACTGTGCATATTTGGCTCAGGAGAAATATATGAATCCCATCTCTAAAACTCGTGGAAATAGAAACTGTTTTCAATATTCCTGTATGAACAAAACATACCCCTGTTTGTAGGCATGACATATTATACATACTTAGCACAAAATTATGTAAGAAAGAGGATACAATGTTAGCTAGGGAAAAAGGGAAAATTTCAGTAACAGAACCTAAGAGGCATGAAATTCTTCCTGTATATCAGTATAAAATAAGCATCATCCCCAGATTACAGATAAGTTGGGCTAACAGAGGAGAACTGCTTAGCAACAATGAACAACCATTATTATATCGTTCCAGTTTCTTGTAATTCTGAGAACTTTCCTACCACCACCCCAACATTGTCTGTGAACTGAACCCTGATATAAACACACATGTATGTACTTATCTACGTGGCCAAGAAAATGAAATTTTTAGGTACACTCAGGCTCAGTCTTACCTGTCACATGTACAGTAAAAGACAGAAACCCACATACAGCCAGAAAGAATGAAGCAAATTAGAAGTAAGAGACAAAGTAAATTTCCTGGGTTTGCTATAGTTGTGTTTTCTCATTCTAGCTGATTCAGAGGCCTGCTATTTAACTTAGACTGGTTATTTGGATTATGTGTTTTTGACCAAATTGTTCTTAACTAATACAGTGGTGCAATATGCAAAGCTTATAAAGAGTGAAGAAAAATTTTAAATGTGATTCCAACATTTGTTCCACTACCTGCTTTGCCAAGCAGAGAAAGCAGAAGACCGGGATGTGTGTACAGTACTGTAGCAGTCAGAACTATGGAGTAATCAATCACCTAACATAATCAGAACTGATCCATCTCCTTTCTGCTAAACATTTCAGCTGTGCAGCTAAGAAATGATCTCAAATGCTCTCTAGAGAGTCACAGAAGAAAATTAAAGATCAGTAAATGAGAAAAAGTATATAGTGTATATTGCCTCTTCAATTCAATTCACACTTCATATCCTGCACATGAACATCTTTCTCACTATGATCTTGTACACTGGAGGTTTTTTTTTTTAACTTTTTCTATGTATCTGTCCCATTTACTCAAATAGGTTATGAGTTTATTTAGTTCAAGGAGAGTCTCTCATACTTTTGTTATAATCAATAATCAGTAGTATCACACGCACTGCCTTCAGTGAATTAAAGGTACACAATTAGTTTAAGTACAAAAGAATAAAAGGACCATTTAGGCATAAAAAATGATCAAATGATCAAACAATGATAGCAAAAATTGTTCTTTTTGATGAACAGAGATTAGTAGCATAGTTACCTTGCATGCATATGCATACATGCAGTTATATGTGTAAATCATGTAACCTGAACAACTACTTCTAAAATGGCAGTATGGAATGTATTAACAAGTGTTGATTTCTTACTGTTGTTTTGTTTTGTTTTTGAAATTTTGTATTGCTTCTATCCTTTTTTCTGTTTTGCTTTCTAAAATAAAAAAAAATAGAACAAAAAAAGAGGATAATTTAATACCAACACTTGTAGATATAAATCTCTGGATTGATGGGACCTGACTTTTCCCAGTACCACAACCAGAAAAGTGGGAAGAATTCTCATGTGAAATATTTAAATTATTATTAAAGGTAGATGTCTAAATTGAAATAATCATTAAACTGTGGAATATATTAAGAGGAGAAAAAAGATAAGACATTAAACTCTTCATAGAAATTTGTTTCACTGCTTAGGAAAATTTAAATTTATATTATTTTAATATTTTCTCACTTAATAAAGAGAAATAGACCTGATGACCCTCCTTTGAGTCTATAAAGATGTCACACATGAGTGGAATTTCATCTTTATTTTCCCATTACAATATACCATATGGATGGATCTAATATTTATGGATATCAGCAAATGAAATTTAGATACAAAAGATCGATATCCTTGACAACAATCAGGAAACTATACTAAAGCAGAAAAGTATGTTTTAAATATATCCTCATTTACCTATTTACACCACTGAAAAGTTACAATAACCAGAAGGAATCATCAAAAGACTAAGTAAAGCGTTATTAAAACAGTATTGGAACTTTGCTTCCAGTCATGGTAAAGTAACTAGGAATGATTAACCTTTTTACTTTAGCTAACTAGAAAGCCAAACAAAACATCTGAAGTATCTCATAAGCAGCCAGAACAGGGATCTTTGAAGGAAGGAAAGCAGTGGAGGAAGGCTCTCACAGTCCAACCTTTTGACAGCGGAGATTCTCCAGGCTGTGCCATGAAGAGGAGGATCCCAAACAGAAGCTCATGGTCTCACTGAGCTGGTGTAATGCTGATGTCAGGAATACAACACAGCTAGGAAACAACAGAAAAGAGCAAGACAGAGCGGATCTGGAGGTCTTTAAATCCTCTCAACCTTTGAGCGAGTGCTGCTTTGTGCATACATGTGTGGTAACCACCAAGACCTGGGAAAGACCCACCACAGAATATTGAACAACACTGTTCCTGGAGTTCACAAGGCTTGGGAATAGTTTAAGTTATTCACTAGTCAGAAAGGAGAAACTCTCCAATTCATAGATATTGGTTAAAGTCTTCAAAAGTTATTGCCTAGATCAAATTAGCCCTACTCTAAACTCATCCTAACTAGCTCAAAAGCAAGTCTGAGAGGCATCTTTCTAAGTAACTTAACTACACCCCAAAATCAAAAAAGAAAAAAAAAATTCAATAATATTTAAAGGAATACAGAAAAATTTAGGACACAAAAATAAAATTTAGCATGTCAACACTGGATAAAATTTATGAAGTAAAGAAAAAAGGAAAATAATGACTCCTAACCAAGAGAGCAGTTGAACCAATCAGTGGAAACTCTAAAAAATAGCATAGATAAACATATAAAGTTCTTGAAATATATGAAAATTGCTATATATCATTAATTGAAGATAAACCATACTAAGTTAAAGATTAATATTGTAAGTCCACTAACATGGAAGCATATTTAAAAGCTGTAGTTAATATACCAAAAGTGAAGAAAGAATGGAATTAAAAATACTCCATCCATATGAAGGTAAGAAAAGAGAATAAAGTACAAAGAACAGATGGGAACAAAAGAAAATAGCATAAAGGCATATTAAATATCATGAGTCACTAGCAAAATGCAAATTAAATCCACAATGAGGTACCACTACACACTTTCTCAAAAGACTAAAATTGAAAAGATTCACTCATGATACCAATTTTGGGTGACAATGTGGATTAACTGGAAATCTCAAACATCATTGGCAAAAATGAAAACAGCACGATCACTTTAGAAAACAATTTGGCCATTGCAAATTATATTAATCAAACATACAATCATATAATCCAGCGATTCCAACCCATATGTTCACATGAAGAGTTTCACTTACATGTTCATAGCAGCTTTCTTCCA
>RJWT010020408.1:0-17978 GCA_004365215.1 Cuniculus paca
TATGTTGTCAACGGCACACGAGAAACCACCCAGACACAGGCTTTGTGTGAGCAAAAGGCTGGATTTATTTTGTCTGGGTGCAGACAGGCTGTGATCATGAATGATTTCAGTTGCTGGTCAGGGGAGAAGTTAAGTTTTTACAGGGTATGGGGATGAGGTTATAATCCCAAGCAATCTGGGTGGAATGTTTAGGGATCAAAGTTCCTGGGTCCGTCAGTGCAGATATGTAGATGATACTGGACTTCCTGACATGAATGGTTAATTGTTTCCTGTTGGTGGAGGGTGGCATGTTTGCTGAGACAGTCGCTTTCAAGTCAGGTATGACAAGAAGAACCTGGAAGCGTTAGTCTGGATATGTTCTACTTGTCCCCAGAAAACATGGCTTTCTCTTAAGGTGATAAAATGGGAGGGAAGATGCCAAATCAAAGAACTGGATGGATTAAGTGCAAGGTACATCTAAAGAAACTGAGCGAGCAAAAAATACAAAGATTCAGTTTAAACAACAGATGTAAACCTTGGAGAAGTTTCTTAAGCAACTAATAGGGACTTTCTGGGATGTCTGTAACCTTGACAGCTCTTAAAAGTGAGGATCTTACAAAAGTCATCTGAAGAAAATATTCCACATAGTAGAAAGCAGTAAGGATGAAAGGGCATCATAAAGCCAAGAAAGAGAGAAAAAAATTGTGAAGAATATTAGAAGATGAGAGATTTAAGATCTCATTTTTTTCAATATCCCAAAAGTAGTTAATCCCTGCAGTAGTTTGATGAGATAAGAACTTCATCTATTCTCATTTTTTATGATTTAGGAAAATTAGGCAACAATAATAACTTGGTTAGTGTCACACAGTTCATGACAGTCAGAACTTAGATTTGAACCGGGAGGATTGGCTCCGGATTCCATCCCTGTTTTCTTCTACCTTACTTTTTGTAATAGCCATAAGTAACATATTTCTGCAAAAGATCAGCTGTTTGTGTCATTTTTCCCTCTTCATCCTCCACACTAAATAAAGCTAGGTGAAGGAGATGACAGACGCATTTTAAATTTTTGAGGTATTTCCATCTCAGATTTTTATCTTACTCTGAAGTCTCTGTTTTCCTAAGGTTTCAGTTTTTATAACCATTATTTAAAAAGAACTAAATATTTTCTCCTTTCACTTCCCTATTGGCCTGAAATTTCAGCAGCTGCATATCTGAAACTCTTGAGAAGAGGAAAAAGAATGCCAAAGGAATAACACATACGGAACAAAAAAAGATTAAAATTTCCAAGCTATTTAGATTGTTGAGTGAGAGAAGGTGGTACTAAATGCTGTTACTTGCCTCCTAAAACAAGAAGGGTTAGTAAGTACCACGTATGATTGTTTGAAGAAATTTGAAAGGAGAAAAGTATGTCTGATATGTTATATCTGTGTTTAAAAAGAGAAAAAAGCAAAATTAGAGAAACACCAGAAACTTAGAGGTGTTTACTTACTTAGCTCTTCCCACAATAAGTGCAATATAATACTCTCTAAAGCTTAGATGAACACTGGGAATGGTTACACATGCATGTAATCCCAACTTTCACAGGGATGGGGCAAGATTGACATGAGCTCAGGGCCAGCCTGAGCTACATAGCAAGTGCAAGACCAGCCTGAATTACAGAGTGAGACTGTGCCTCGAAAAAAAAAAAAGGCAAAAACAAAAGCACAAAAATAAGTTTAGATGACTTGAAACTTACAATAAGTATGAAGGTCTTACCAAGGTCCTGATACCTATCAAGAGATTAGAACTGTCAATGATCACAGAAGGTATATTAAGGATCAATAAACTCTGAAATTTAAAATAGATCGTCTTAAAATTATTTTAGTCTTAATTAAACCTGCAATTATAAATAAGAAAAATTTAATTGAATATTAATATTGGTCAAATGAATAAACAACTATATGAAAATAATAAAAGGCCCAGGAATAAATTATGATATTTTGCCTTCTGGTCCTGTAACATACACTTTTTGAATATTCTAATCTAAGATTATTACATATACACTTAAAAAGTTTAATTTTGTTCTTTTTTCTGTGTATATTTTCCATTACTGTAAGTATCAAATGTTGCATGGAGAGAGAGAAAGGACTCGTTTGGGTGGATTTGATGGTTGAGGTAAATATAGTATGTAAAACTTAATCTTAAACTAATTTCAAAATTCAAGTTTTCCCAGCCTACACTTACTCTCTAGTTCAAAAGTTTTTAACTTCGAGCATACTTCAGATTGTCTGGGGAACATTTAAAAATATCATTTTCTGAATCCCACCCCAGGCAATTAAATCAAAATCTCTGTAGGTGGAGAATTAGTGTATCTCAGAATCTTTCCAGTGATTCCAGTGAGCATCCCAGGGCTGAGAATTGCCTCTCTGGGAGATTAGAATTTCAGGTAAGAAGAGACACTCTAAGTAAAAGCTACTTCATTCATTTGTTCTTTCGCCACAAAAATATGTACGTTATGATCCTGCAATAAGGTATGGTAAGTAGGTCTAGGGTACACAGAAAACTAACACAGATCCCTAATTCTCCAGAAACTGACAGTATAGTATGAGGGAGAAAGGATAGGTGAAATGTGATCTTAAAAGATATAAATTTAGAAATTAGACCACACAAGGGTGTCTGGCTACATAGTGGAAGTTATTAGAAATGAAAAAATAATTGAGAATTCTTATAAAAAGTCACTGGAAAACTTTGAACATAATAAACTATTTTTTGAAAGAAGAAAGTAGGTAGTAAGAACGAATTACATAATTATTTTGATATTTTAGGTCAAATTTACATGACAAAATAATGGTAAAATAAGAATCCACAGAAGGAAGAAGTGAGGAGTATTGTGGCAAAATTCAGAGATCTACATATTCAAGCGCTGTAGTCAGGAATCAGAGTTCCTTCCATCTGATACCAAACCTGGTTTTTGGATTATGTCTGCATTCATCTGGCTTTTCATTACTACAATGAAGAGTCTGAGACAGGTTAACTTTTTAAACAAAAGCAGTTTACTTAGCTCACAGTTTAGGGAGCTCAAAGTTCAAAAAGCTAAAAACAAGACTCGTGCTCTGGTGATGAACCTCTTGCCCCGTTGGCTGTATCCCCTGAGGGAACATGGTAAGAATGGGAGCAGGTGAGGGAAGAAGAAATCATGTCATGAAACAGGAAGCCAGAGAGGCTGCATGGAGCCAAGCTCACCTTCTTATAACAACTTTCTATCAGGAACTTACCTGAGTCCCACGCAGCACTGACAATGATCTCTCATTAGACCCTATCATTTGAAGGTCCGCATCTTCTAACACTTCCAATCTGGAGAACAAGTCTTCAACACACAAACGTTTGGGGAGCTAGGCATAAATCATACCCAAACCATAGCACACTCCTCTAATATCCAAGGGCTGGCAAAAGATGTGGAGAGAAGAGAGGTATGTGTTTTGATGCCTTGAGTTTAGAGTGTTGGTGGGATACCAGGTTGATGTCTGGTGTGAAGTAATGTTTTAGGAAAAGGCTTGTAGAGACAAAATGAAAAAGATAAGAGCTATATTTGAAGGAAATTTAGGAAATTAGAGGAAAGAAAGCTGATCCTCAGGAAGTTGTGTGCATTTTGGGACAAAAAGGAAAGATGAAGTTAGAAAGATTGTCAGAGTTAAGAGAGGTCAAGAAAGCCAAAAAAACTGAGTTTAAATTGGAGGTGATCAATATTGTCAAAAATCAAAGAACATTTAGAATTAAACCTAAGAAAAGATGGCAAGTTTGATAATGAAAGCTGCTCTGAACAGA
Source organism: Cuniculus paca (assembly GCA_004365215.1). Classification (NCBI taxonomy): domain Eukaryota; kingdom Metazoa; phylum Chordata; class Mammalia; order Rodentia; family Cuniculidae; genus Cuniculus; species Cuniculus paca. Next base: position 3,784 of record RJWT010020408.1, read on the forward strand.
AACGTTTGGAGGAAGACAAAGTGAAAGTAGTTGAAGCAGTGAATATCAAGGAGTGAAAATAAACGTTCTTTAAAGAAACATAACCTTTAAAAGAAAAAAAATGACTAGAAACTGATGGATCAGTAAACCTATCAAATATTTTTTCACCATAGGAATAAGATGAATTGATTCTTTAAGAGGAGCATGTAGAAGGGTTTTTTTTTCTTTTTTTTTAATATAAAAGAAGATAGCTAGTTGACTAAAAATCATTTGAGAACCATGATCTCATCATATCTTTTCCTTGAGTGCTCTAAATTGAAATCAACCAGTGTGACTTAATTAATATTAAACTTCAGTGAAAATGAAATTCACAGCAAAATAAAATAATAAGGTTGATGCAATAAGTAGTCTATTCTGGCAGTTATTTGAATATTGTTAAGAAATAATGAAAACAAAATATTCCATACAATTATAATACAAAAATTTATAACATACTACAGTGAAAATTACAAAAAAATTACATATATACTAGGTGAATATTAAACATCATTCTAATTTAAATTATGTATAGATTCAATCAATAAAATTAAAGTATTAAAATAATAGGAACACTAGATAAAATGAAGGTAACAATAAGCTAAGACAATTCAAAGCAAAATAATAGTATTTGGCTTTCTAAATTTGTGATGTAATTTAAAAAGGGTTGTTTAATCTCTGTTGTAATTGTTCTAATTACTTAAAAAGTTCTTTTCACGCCGGGTATGGTGGCTCACGCCTGTAATCCCAGCACTCGGGAGGCTGAGACAGGTGGATCGTTTTGTGAGTTTGAGACCAGCCTGGGCTACAAAGTGAGCTCAAGGCCAGCCTGAATGGCATAGTGAGACCCTGTGTCAAAAACAGGGCTGGGGATCTAGCTCAGCGGTCTAAGCGCCTGCCCGGCAAGCGCAAGGTCGTGAGTTCAATTCCTGGTGCTGCAAAAAAAAAAAAAAAAAATTTTTTTTCACATGTTTAATGGTCAGGGAAAAGCTGCAGAGGAATCTGTAAGCTACTTCTATATATACTCTTCTGATTTCTTCATCATCAAACAATTCTATGTCTTGTTTGATAATTGTATGATTTTTTATTTTTTTTTTCAAGAACTGCAGTAATTTCGGCTAAATTAGACTTTCAGCCACTGTCCCAATTTTATTTAAATACTTGCAGTTTGCATTTATTATCTTTAATTTCATTTTGTGTACCCGAAGACACCTCTGCAGAGTTACTGTTCTCTTTCAATACTGTCATATTCATATGACACCCGAGTAGGATTATTCTCACTGTTTAATTTTCAGTACTACAATGTTTGCTTATTATGTTAGGCAGTGACCTCTCTAGAACTGTAGAATCTTTTTGGTTTGTCTTTTGTGTATAACTTGCACAAATCAATCAATAGTTTTAATCTTATGCCATAAAAAATTCCAAATATAAACTAAAACAATGTTATGGAAACAAAATTACCACTTACTTTGTTCTTGAAATTGGTACCACAGTTGAATTCAGGAATGCTAAAAGCCTGTATTGAAATCAGTAAGATGCATTATTGACAATGTTATACAACTTATTTCTTAAAATAATGAATGACATTCTTACTAGATAGATTCATATGTATTAGACTTATATATGCAGTAGTCCAAATTTGCATAAGTCTCTGTGATATTTTGTAATTTAATTAACATGACCCTATAGTAAAGCAATAAAATTGTTGGGGATGTAATTTTTTATTAGGAGAAGAAATTTTCTTACCACTTAGTTTGTTTTTTGCATTAAACTGAAATTTCAGATGGTCAGAGAAAAGCATATTAATATTGTTTAAATTGTGTTGTTACTCTTCGCATTTTTTCTTAGATTTTAAAAAAATCAATAAACATATTGCATTGTGTTTTGTTTGGAGAAAATTATTTGTTACATTACTTATTGTAATGTTTGCATTTCACATATCTGACAGTAAATGATGTACATGTAAAAATAATATTCTAGAAAAGTTCCAGTTTCAATATTTTAATATCATGTCTTTAATGGTTAAAAAAAAGATTGCATTTTTCAATTTGTTTTTCAGTGCTTTATGTTTTTCTTATGTTTCTAGCTTTGTTTATTTCCTGGTATTTCTCCATCCATTTATGTACAACACACACATATTCACACACATGTATATAGATTGTCTGAGTGAGTGTATGCTTTCACTTAAATATGTTATGCTTCTTACAATAACTGAGCTCATCTTCATCCCTTTCCTAATCTTATTCCTTCTTCAGTAATACAGTGCATATCATACCTGTGCTGTAAATCTCTGATCACCATGGCACAAAATCTTTAGAATATCTTTCAACTTTAGTATTTTTATCATTAATTTATTAAATATATACTTTTTCCTTAGACTATTTATGCTTAAGTATTTTATTTAACTTTTGCATCTGATCAAGTTATTGAGCATGGAGGGCTTCCTGGTCAACCTTTATCGATTTGATCTTTAATTGCCTTTTGTAAAAAGTAGGAAATACAACAGGAATGAAGGTATTCATATTGCCATACCTTACATTTTTACATGGAAACATGATAAGATTTAAAATGCATATGCTTATTTTGATAATGTTGAATATATATTCTTACTTTTTCCAAGTAATGCTTATATATTTTTATATAAAGCGACTTCAATAACAGTGAAATACAGTAATTTCATTTTGATGAACCTATTACAAATCTTCAGAATTTATCTATTGTATCTGATCATTACTGGTAACTTGGAAATGTGTGTGACTGGCATTGTACTACACTTGATCTTAGCCAAAAGGCTGAGAAGCGATGTGACTGGCATTGTAGTCATTGTGTGTGTTTTTTTTTAATAAGCAAACTGATGCTCACAGAATAAGAATTGATTTTATTGCTTATTGGTTAGAAGAACAGCACCAACAGTCTAGAAGTCTTCTAATCCAGTTACTCTCAAAATATTTATAGTGGAAGTTCATTTCTCACCATCCCCCAACATGTGGCCAATCATTATTTTTTAGTAATATAATATATTTGAATTACTAGAAACAATTAAGAATAGGCTAAGCAAAACACAAGTTCAAATTTGTTCATATTAGATTTAGCAGCTATCAATATTTATTTTTACAAATAGCTAGAAGGGCTCCTAAATTGATATTCTTAATGTGCTTATTGTTTTGAATAGGTAAAAAGTAGCACGCAGGTGGGGCCCAGTCCCAGACCACACTTGGAGTATTGTCTTGTCAATCATGGTGTATCTCTTCAAAGAGAATTATCCTCATTCACAATGCTGGTCACCTAAGTGGTCATGTTTACTTACACATGATCTATGCCTCCCACCATTTGGATCCAAAGGATAGTCTGGCCAGCAATTTGGTTTTTATAGCCAGACTGGAAAACATAGCTGGGGCCCATCAATTTTTTTGTCTCTGAATTTAGCTCTAATATGTGAAGAAAGAATTTTCAAGGGCATTCTGTTATTTTATTTGCTTAAAATAAGAGCTACCAGAAACTGAGTAATTTGTGAAATCTGGGTTAGGTTAGGGCAGAAGGAGGAATATGCGCAACAGAGCTGAGTCATATTAATAGTCTCAACACTAAACATTAAAGAACTGCTGATGTTGGAGTACCAAAAGCTGTCCTAACAGTATAACTACCAACAATTCTAAAAGCCCTTAACCACAGGCATTAAACAGCATTTTCCTTGACTATCCTGCATTATAGATACCAGTTGTCATGTAATGAATATATATATATATATATATATATATATATATATATATCCTAGCTGACATAAAATGGGCTTCTGAATTATTAAATATATAGCTTAACCAAAACTTAGTCTCTGAGTTTTCACATTATATAAAATACATCTATTTTAGAACCAATAGATGCCATTGTAAGAGACAAATTATTGGCCTCCAAATCTCTGAAATGAGGTTGTAAACCACACTGCAGACTGTGTTGGTCAGGTGGAACTACCTGTTTACTGCTAAAACTCTGTTTCCTAACAACCCATCTAGCTAGATTTATTTGTTTCCAATTCTCCAGAAGATTGATTACAAAATTTCCATAATTATAGTTTGATTTTGCTTGAGTGAATTTCTTAAAATTTATGCCAAATTATCACAATGATAGATGAGCTTCCATAGTGCATGAGCCATTTGTATATTCTCTGATTTCCAGTACTCCTTAGAAAAAAAGAAACCTCCTGTTTAATGGACCAGACATGTGCTTTTAGTTGTAGTATTCAGACATAGTGGCTTCTGGAGTGACACCAGAAATCAAAGGTGCAGGTATGAGATTGGGTGCTCTGTGATTTTCAAAATGTGTTTTATTGCTTTGATACTTTCAAAAATTTGTTTAATCGTTTAATCTTAAGTGTTCAGATTGCTTTTTACTCCTCAGTCATATTAAAATAGCATATTTTCTTTGAGTAGAACATTATTATTCTAGAAAAAATTGAAGCATAGCTTCTGGTCTTTACTTTTAAGAAAATTCTAAGTTTTAAATTATTGCTAAATGAAATGGTTTGTGTCAGATGTTAGCAATATGGGGCCTTAGATTAAAACAAGCTCCATGTAATCTTATTGAACCAGTAGGTCATAGAAACAAGAGCAAATGTGTTTGAATCACAGGAGAGAAGGGATGTTGGATGGATCTGTGAAATACTTGCTGTTGTAGTATCAGCTGATTGATAGCAGTGATTCTCCGAAGGGTTCCAACATTATGCTTTTTAAAAGCTGGAGATTAGTGCAACCATGGTGAACAGCACAGTGACACTCTGGCAAAGAAAAAGGGTCAGGGCTGGCAAATGTGGCAGGTGTCAAAATAAAAGGTTAGGCTCTGTGCCTGGGGACCCATCTGTCAGATAAAAAGTATGATAAGGCAATTAATGTATTTATTTATGTTGCTCATGACAAACCATGTATTCCATAAAATTGATCAATTTAAACATCTTCAACTATTCTCTAGACATTAGAAGTAGTATAAAAATAAAATGCTCAAGATAAAAAGCAAGGTCTAATAATAAAATGTGTCGTTTATATAGTCCAGTAAAGTTAACTTTGGAAAACTATCGTCTTCCATATTGAAGAATTAAAATTATTAAATATAGCATCTTGAAAATTAGGTTATATTATGAACATACGAAATTGGTGTCTGTCACCAAACAATTTCTGCAGCACTTCTCTTAAATTCAGTGTTGTTTATTAAGCTAGATTTCATAATTTTATAATGAAATGAAGCCCACAAAACATATAACAGAATTTTGATACGCAAGCGATGTGTTCTGCATTTCTTTAAATGTTTTGTTCACAACCTTGTCATTATTAGAGCTTTCGTTTTCACTTAGTGACTAATCTCAACTTCTCTTTAATTTATTTATTATTTATGTAACTTTCTCACTACTTCTGTTTCACAATCTGTTTAAATTAGAGTATGTTTAAATTTGATGTTCATCAGTGATACTTTTTTTTTACAGACAAAATAAATTACCATAAGCTTTTAAATGTCATGTTACCTTACAGGTCAATAAAAACCTAACCCTGAATTATGAGACAAATGGGATTTGCTGCAGTCCAAAATTTTATACAAAAATGAGTCTTTCCTGTACTTTCCCCTGAACAAAGATTAAAAACTTTCAGTTACTATGTTTTAATAGCTGAAGTATGCATTTTATAGGGGCATAATTTAGTAAAATTTGAACAGAAATAACATGTGCATTGCTAATGTAATATGCTTTATAAAAGGAAAAGTCAAGTTCTTTAATTATAGGGGGGGAAAAGCCAGTTATTACTGTGCTATTGCCAAATTGCACTTTTTGTCTACTGGGTGATGGAATTTAACAAGTAAAGCCATTGGAATACTAAAAAGAATCATTTGACTTTACAAAGAACAGAAGTATTATATTCAATAGATTTCTTTTTTTTTTGAACTAACATGTATGCCATCATCACCATTCTTCATCTAATAGAAAGATATTACTTATGTTTTGAATCAATTACTTTTCTTTCTAAGAGTCTCTTTTAACCCAAAACGTATTACAGTCTTAACCTATATTTTTGCTTTTTCATGATAAAATGGCAATTTTAGGGTAAGAGCTGAGGATGGGAAAGCAAAAGATACAAAACACGAATGTCATTATATGTTCCATTCTAGTCCATGATTTACAAATTATATTTGGGGTTTAATTATAACTAACCACTATTTAAAATTGAATTCACTCCTGGCTTCATTTCCTGACTCAGAGTTCCATATTGTTCCTATTGCTGATTTAATTTCATTTTAGCCTCAATCTTCCAATTAGTTCTGTTTCCTATCTATTTTCATTTGTCTGGATGTACTTGAAACTGAATCAGGAAAAATAAAACACCTCATTTACCTTTCTGTATGATGCTTCAAAACCTAGCTTATGCTACAAAATAAAGTTAATAATTTCAATGGAAAATCAAGACAACACTCATGTTTCCATGGATCCATAAAAAAATGACACATCTAACAAAAGGTAAGAATATTCTTATTTTCAGTAGTGAGAGTTATACATTATAAATTAACCATTTCACAATATATATTCTATCTTTGGGGGGAGAAAATACACAAGGGGCTTTATTGTATAAAGAGAAGAATCAACATAATTTCTGCTTTTATTTTTCTACAGAAGTATATGTGAAGAATTTTGCTGCGTGTCTACTCATCTCAATTCAGACTTTAGAAGAAGTTATGAAAATTGTGATGACCTTCAAAACTCTTCATTTGCTCTGTAGTTTAAATATGTTTTATTCTATCATCACAGGTATGCTTTTTTGTTTCCCTTTAGCCAAACAGCTAGACATTCATACCAAAGTGTAAAAATCTTTCCTTCATTCTTTAAGCTTAATGCATATAAGATTATTTGGGAAAAATAATCTCTCACTTGTCATTCTTTCAGTTCATAATAGTGATGAATATTATTTATTAATACCTTTATTAATATTATTTATTAATACCTTTAACAAAAGATGAAAAACTTTAGTGTACAATGTGTTATGTAAAGAAAATACTAAAACACAACTTTATTTTTTCTTGTGAAAAAAATGGTTACTCTCAAAAGTTCTATCGATCCAGATTTTTAGAGTGTGCTCCATCAATCATCAAATGGTAGTCTTTATCAGGATCAAATAATTTAGATATCCTCCATTCTCAAAGCATCATCTTTCTGTCATGTCTTTCATATTTGCTTCTTCTATAGTGTATGGTTTTAGGAGGGTTTTTTGTTTGTTTTATTTTGTTTTTTTAATGGATCAGCCACTCATACAATGCAAGGTATGTACTATACCAATCCCATTCCCAGATTAGGAAACTCTGGTTCAGAGAAGGTAAATAATTCTTAAAATATGAACCTACATTATTTTATCAACAAGACTTGTGTCCAAGTTGAAGAACTAGGGTGAAATTATGAAAGCTATGCTGTAAAGTGAGAAAGATAAATATATGATAAAAAAAAAGAGGAAGAGGAAAAAGAAAAGGAGGAGCAGGAGATGACGATCTGAAACAGCAAAGAGAACTTTTGGAAGCTAAGCATAAAGATTTTAGGAAGAAATGTAGTAATGCAGTATGATTAAAAGCAACATTAAGAAGAATTACAAAGCTTAAGATAAGGATGAAATGTAAAGAATAATGGAAATGCCATAAAAGAAGCATAAAAGGTTTCCTTGGTTTCTAATGTGATCGGTTCCATAATTCTGATGAATATTTCCTAGGTTAATTTCAAAAATAGAATAAGGAAACATAATGTTTCTGAAATTAAAGATGTTATTGACATTTATAATTTTTATGATTCGTCAATTGAGTAGTTTATTGGGTCAGGAAGGCATTATGGAGTGATAGTTGAGAGAACGGACTTTGTGGACAACTAGAAGCTCCACTTCTGGTTTTCCTGATTGCTACTATCTTTGTGACTTTGGCAAGAGAGTATCAGAGTCACCTCCCGCTGGCTCACAGGAGCTGATTATGTGAATCTTTTTTCAATATCATGTTCATTGATATCATTATGGTAGATGGAAATAAACCAAGATGAGAATGTTTATACCACCAAAACTGAGCAATCCTAAATAGGGAATATCGGAGTTTTATTCCTCATGTGCCAGTTTATCAGCATAATACTGAGCTTTAGTTGTTTTCAACTGAAACAACAACATATGATAGCTTCACACAAGATTCTGCAAACCTTTCAATGGATGAACTATTTCACATGATTCTTGGTACATGATAAGCATCAATAATGGTAGTACTACAGTAATTTTATTCAGTCAGTTACACAAAACATCAAAAGATTTTTCATTTTTAATGCACTACAAAGCATTTCAATTAATTAATGAAAATTTGTGGGTAGCAGGACTTGTAAAAATTATCTTTTCTCTTATTATTAGAATTTATAAAGAAAATAAACAATTTCTAATACTTATATAGTAAATTTCTTCTGTATGATTACATCATGAAAATTTTTAGCGCAGGGCGTGGTTGGCTCACACCTGTAATCCCAGCACTCGGGAGGCTGAGACAGGCGGATCGTTGTGAGTTTGAGACCAGCCTGGGCTACAAAGTGAGCTCAAGGCCAGCCTGAACAGCATAGTGAGACCCTGTCTCAAAAACAGTGCTGGGGATCTAGCTCAGTGGTCTAAGCACCTGCCCGTCAAGCGCAAGGTTGTGAGTTCAATCCCCAGTGCCGCAAAAAAAAAAAAAAAAAAAGAAACGTTTTCTGTATTCTAAAGTGACATGTATATATTTTTTTTCCAAGAGTATATCTTTGGGTTTTAATCTACTGCCCAAACTTATATTAAATCCATGGCTTCCTTCTTCAAAATTTGGTAAGTTTTTGTGAGGTCTGAGGCTTGCTATATACAATACCCCACAGCTCAGAAAACTCTAACACAATATTCTGAGCCAGAGGCCACTGTATCTATCACAATGACAAGTGCTATGTACAACTTGAAATTTAAAGGTAGGCACTGCGGGAAGGAAGGAGTTTAAGCAAATAATAAACTTTCTATAAATCACCCCAGTTAGTTGCTTAGCTAAAAACTCTTTCATCTAGTTTGTCTTCAATATGGATCACTTATTCTTAAGACACTTGTTTTAGCTCTGGCCTTGGAATTTAATTCCTTATAATATATAAATTATAGTTTCATATTTTCTGCAATACTTTACAAAGTGTAAAAATCATTTTACTGTCAAAAATATTTGTAAAATCCATTTAAATAATTACATAGTATTGGAAGACATTACTGCAGTTAAATTGAATTGTAAGGCTACTTACTAATTCAAAGGCTTTGCAGTAGATTGCTTATAAAAAAATTTCTCATATCTCTGTACATACCTATCTTTGTAATATGACTTTGTTCCCCTCATCAAGAACTGAAGTTTATTTCTCTCTTGTTTTAATCTGGGCTTTGCCAGGTGACATGATTTGAGCAATGTAGCATCAGCAAACCCGATGAAAGCAGAAGTCTGATAAGCAAATACCTATTAGGGAAGCTGTCTTTGCTGCCCTAAGACAGCCATTAGAAGGAACTTGAAGCAGTACACGGAAGAGGACAGAGGACATAGGTTACAAAAGAGTTATAGCAGCCAAGAGCCCTTGCATCAGACACCACATAAATGAGTGAGGACATTCTAGAGCATTCCAGTCTTAGATGATCTGCCCACTAACTAGATTATGAATTTATCACCCACAGACTCATAAGAAAACATTTAAAAAAACTGTTATTTTAAAGCAAAGGTCACCATTGGTAGTCCTTGGGCCAAATCCCGACTGTTAGAGATTTGTGAGTTTTATTTGGGACACGTCCACCCTCGTGTATTTATGTATTGTCTAAGACTATTTGACACTACAGTAACAGAGTTGAATAGTTGCAGCAGAGATACCATAGCCTGAAAAGTCTAAAATATTTGCTATCTTCTCTTTACATAAAGAGTTTGCTGACATGCCTCAAGACTCCAAAAGTTGAGGTATTTGCTAAGCACCAATAAATCACTTACACAGACTTATTTTCCCAAAGGAAATATACCTCATTTCTTACTAAACTAGCAAATCTATGCTTTTAAAAATACATGCACTTATTTTCAGAACCAATAATCTCTTCCATACAAAAAGCATCATTTTTCATTTTATATTTCTAAAGTACAGTTATGGCGATTGCTAGTCATACAACAATGCTTTTTCTTCCCTTTTTCTGCATTAATATAATTCTAGTTGGGCATGTAGACACCTTTTCAACTATTATATTTCTGATCCCAAATATTAGTTACGTGTTACCACGAAACTGTTTTCACTTGTGAAATACGAATAGAAGTAATGTATGCATTTCTTGGACTTTCTCAATGTTATTCTTTCCTTTTCCATTAACTGAAACCTCTAACAACCTGATTTACCATTCCAATAAGTAGGGTGTTCTAGGGAAAGGAAAGACAAACAAAACTTTTTCAGCAATTAAGTAGAACCTTGCCACTTAAACAACCATGTGGAACCCAAAAGTACGGTGGCCCAGAACTACAAGCCTAGCACTGTGAGGCAGGAGGATCACAAGTTCAAACTTAGCCTGGGAAACTTAACAAAACTCTGTATTAAATTTTTTTTTAAATTGCAAAAGGGCTGGAGATGTAGCTCAGTGCAAATGCCTGGTTTTCATCCCCAACATCACAAAATAAGCAAAACAAAACAAAACAAAAGCCAGAAAAGCATGTGGAGTGGAGACTCCCTTCCAACTTGAGTGCTGATATCTGGCTAATAAAATGAGAATGAAATAAACTCAAATCTTTCTTTAGCCACTGAATTACCATAGGGTGCTATTTTTACAGTAGGCTATTGTTATCTCAATGAATGCAACAGTTTTATGCAATATCCTTTGGCACTAAAATGATTTAGTTGGTAAAACATTGGATGTTGGGTCAAAGTTCTAAAGTACTTTGATAAACTCTGCTCCAATTTTCTGAGTTGGCCAGAGGCTAGTCACTTACAGTGACTGTGATTGTCTTTTCCTAGATAAAAATATACAACTCTAGATAGATGAAGCAGGAATTTTGAACATTGACCTTTCTAATTCCTACTTCTCCCAAGTATGAGGGCTGCAATAACTGGTGATTGCCCTAGGCATGTGTCATTTTAGTCCCCAAAAACGCTTATATACCAACATAATGCCTTAGGTAATGTAATAGGGAAATAATCAAGGTCAGACATTGGCATTGGACAGCTAAGGATAGTTGTCCCCAAAAAGACATATACTTCATTTTGAGGCAATTAGAAGAAAATTGGGGAGAATTCTGAATATACACTTGATACAGGCAGCAGATGTCTGTTAAGCATATAAGTTTAAGTACCATTCCCATCTCCCCAGAAATTATGTTTCACTGGAACTAAGATAGCTCTCTAGTATCTCATAGATAATACTACCTTAGATAATACTATCTAAGATAGTGACTCTTCTTTGTGAAACCACAGCCCCAGCCGAAGTTCAATTCTGCTAGTAAGACTAAGATCTAGGAAATGTAGGAATCTAGACATGGCAAATAAATCCAGAATCAAAAAACTTAATTTTCATTTTTCAAGCTTCTAAATTTTAAAATATTCTTTTGTGAACACCTTTATTGAAAAATAAGGAAGAATTCTCAAACACAGGTATAAAAAATAAAGTAGGCTTTTTTTTTTTTTAACCTGTTTTACCTTCCTACTCAGGCTTCATTGCCCAGTTTAAAAGTAACTTCCTTTGGGAGTCATTAGGCATCTCTGTTATGTGTTTTCTCATAGTCCTTAATTTCTGGATCATGGCAAGTAGCAAGGTGAATTTAGTTATTTAATTGCCTCTCTCCCAGTTGGATTAAATGCTCTGTAAGGAAATTGTATCTTTCTGTCTCACCGAAGTATTCCCGGATCTTATTAGGATGCCAAGAATACACAAGATGCTTAACAAATATTTATTGAAGAAATGAATCTCTGAACGGAAAATAGCTGGTTGGTTTTACTTACATAGAAATGGCCATGAACAGTAACAAGACCAGGTAAAACTGCCTGCAGGATGTGTTTAGTTTATATGGAGCAGATAATTATTTAAGCAACACAGATCCAGATGTATATTCAGAGGATAACATTGGGCCACATCCCCTTAGGTATATTTTAGTTTGCAGGAAAAATGAGAAAAGGGATAGATTTTAGCACAGGGCTAAAGATTGGAGATAAAACCCTGTTCAGACCAATATCCCTACAAGGACATATATGATATTGGGGAAGGAATTTGGAACCACTTTGATTTTTCGGTTTTGAAATATAATTACTGTACTTCTTGTTCTATGCTATTAAATATTTTCTTGGATAACAGTAACGATGGGCTGTTGGTGAGGAACAGAGCTGCTGTTTAGATTTCCCAGTTACCATGGAAGTAATCTTCCTAGGTATTAGAATCCAAACGAGCAAATAAAAGCGCAACTGACTTAAAACAGAATCCAGTTTCCAGGATTATGCTTAAAATTTAAGTTAAAAAATGTTAGTTGCCTGCTTTAAAATATGAGTTTTGGAGCTGTATGCATTCCAAAAGTGAAAAAGGAAAAAAAAAAATCAAGAACATCAGCCCATTAGAGAACAGATTAAAAAGAGCTTATGTACGTGTCCAAATGCGGGTGGAAAAGGGTAAGAGGCAGTCCAAGCAATCAGACAGCCAGCTACACGAATTGGGAAACATCACTTATCCTCTCTCTACCTGCCTCTCATTAGTAAAATTAGGATGAAATTATTTATAAGGTTGCTATTAGCTTTAAAATTTTTATGAGTCCAGAGCCTTTAAAAACATGGTGTGTTCAGCAGAAAATACCACTGTGAATTTTTTTTTCAGTATTTCTTTTACCTATAATGGAAACAAGTTAAAAATAATAGGCCTAATGTTCACAAATCCATTAAATATTTACTGGTCACTCTCTTGATGATCATTTTGATTCAATTCATAGTATATATATAAATCATCAGCATTTTCAAATTCAAAAAGGCACAGGAAGGAATTTTATAGCTTCTGTGATAGCTTTGAATGAAAGTACGATTTGCTTCCTTGTTTTTGTGTTTTTATATTTATCATTTGTCAGTAATCCTGAAAATCTATGTATAATATTATATATACGTATGCTAAGTACTTAGTTTATTATTATAATTTTCCTCCTGGATCGCAAATTATGAAATGCAGATCATTTAACTTTTCTAGGAGTCCCTTGTTTGTTTTTAAAGTGTTAGTGTCCAGGTGAAAACCAGGCCAAAAAAAACTACTCCTTGCCATGTGATGTGCTAATACTGAAAATAAACGACTGTTTTTATCCTTGAGGGAAATGTACTTAAAGGGGATATATGTATAGAATAATGACATTGGTTTATATATAAGTAATGTGATAACACTGTTTTAAAATTCTGTACATTTTTATTTTACTTAATTCTATTTCTCCACTTGTACTTTTTAGTTTTTCATAATTCTTACCATTTATTTGTCTACTCAATGATATATTACCATCATCATATTTTGTAATTTCCACAAATGTTCACAGAATGGTTTTCTGTACTAGATGCTGCACAGTAGTTCTGTACTGATTAACCTTGCCCCCCCCATCTATATATTTGTTTTGTTTTGTATTGGGAATTGAACTCAGGACCTTGCACTTGCCAGTCAGGTGCTTGTGCCACTGAACTATATCCCCAACTGATTAACTTTTTTGTGTCACTTTCAACACCTGCTCCCCAAACTGTATGTGGCAGATACTGTCACTTACCTAACCTAAGAACACCTTCACCCCCAATTCTCATACAAATGAATACGGATGCAATTGGGATTGCAGTCATAAGAAACATTTCCTGGGAAGATTTTTTTTTCATGCTTTTTACAAAAAAGGAAGAGATGCTTTCTCATCCAACCTTTTATTTATTTATTTATTTTTTATTTTATTTTATTTTTTTGCAGCACTGGGGATTGAACTCATGATCTTGCGCTTGCCGGGCAGGCTTAGACCGCTGAGCTAGATCCCCAGCCCTTCGTCCAACCTTTTAAAAAATATTTTTTTAATTTTTAAATTAATTAATTAATTAATTAATTTTTAATTGGAAATTCAACTCAGGACCTTGCACTTCCCAGGCAGGCGCTGTGCCACTGAGCTATATTCCCGGCCCTCATCCAACCTTTTGACAACCT